>BGPR01002938.1:50382-120813 GCA_013235015.1 Araneus ventricosus
TTATTAAAATTATTTATTCTCTATTTATTAAAATTATTTATTCTCTATTTATTAAAATTATTTATTCTCTTTTTATTAATTATGTATTAATTTATATAAATTAATTGTATTTATTATACTGTTAAATATCAAAAATAAACCTGGACTGCCATTTTTAGTTTAAAAATTGTCGTTTTCTTGCTGTTCTCAATTTCGTTGAAAATCTGTTACTCACTGTACCATCTGAGTGTCAGGTTTTCTCTCTTAGGCTGGACATTCACGACCACTTCACACCAGAAACGGGCGTCAGTGCGAAAAACCGACGAGAATTGGAGGCCGAAGGTTGGATATCTAAAGCTGGACATTCACCGTAAAACTGTTCTATTCCATTTTGACCAGCAACCGGTTTGTTTTCCACTCATTCAAGCCGATCCGTATAGGTGGATCATTCAGGATGCTCCAAATCGCACTACCGGCTGCTTCGATACCCCTCCTCCTGCCAGACTGACTCCCACCCACCCTCCCCCTCCGCACACACGGGTGATTTATCGCCCGCTTCGAAGGATCGTATTTCACTTTCATGGCCGAATGGGATGAATGGAAATCCAACAACTTTGGAATTCCAAACTCTCCCTCAGTCTGATATAAAGATCTAGATCCCTCAAAAATGCAAAATGTTTACCATTAATTAGTTTTCACGAATTGCGAAAAATTGAAATCTAGTATCAAGTTATATTTGACTCCACACTTACGGTGCTCAAAATATTGCATTTATAGTATCGAAACTCAGAATGCCAAGAATAAAACTGTGCCAGCTGTGATTAAATTCTTTATTACATTCTTTATGATGATATTAAATTTCAAAATATCACATTTTAATATCATAATCTTTCGTAGAGGACTGAATTTTCAATATTATAACTGTAAATATTTAATCTCAATTAGCGAAGATTTGAAATAATAAAAACGAAATGGTTTTTTAAAACACGCTTCTATATGTGTACAAGAAAAGGTAGGAAATCCGCTTGTATCAATCAATTTGTGCTTAATTTTTTCTCAGATTCCTTATGAGATGGCACTTCTCAAATGGAACCAAAGTTTAATTAAAATTTGTCGATTAACCGATAATTAAGTTCTGAATATATTAAAACGTTGTATTGACATCGAGAATACACAACTGTACAAAAAGTTTGAACTCCACTACATTTAAAAGTTAGATTACAAAGTTCCAATATTACAAACATGAAACAACTTAAATTAAAGCGTGTAAAATGAACGTTTGTCAAAGAATGTTAAGATAAATTTCATATAGGAGAACTAAAGCGATCGCGATGCCTAGTGACAGTCTTGGCTTCGGAACCAGAGGGTTAAGGGTTCGAGACTCAATTCCACCGGAGATTTAGTGCAGATTAAATCAGTCGGGATAGAGTAGCCTCTCGTAGGTTCAATATAGAGGTTTATAGAGGCATCGTCCTCGTCAATATGATGTCCGTCCCAAAATTGTCTTTGTGAAGAAGCTTCAAATCAGGACGTTCATTTAACTAAACTAAACTAAACTCAGACTCGACATACATAGAGATAAATCTATTGCTTTTATTAAAAGAAATCGATTCCATTTTCACTTCAATCCCGTCTTCATCTTTTGTATCCCGAAAGGGCAAACAATGTTTCAAGAAGAAACACAAAGACTCCGGCCCATCAAATTCGTCAACCCCAATCGAAGCCCCATTGAAAGGGGGCGATAACAAAGAACAAAATCGAATCTTGCTGATTCATTTGCATATCAAACGATAAAAAAAAGGAAGACACTAAAGACGCGTCCAGATTTCTTCCTCTGTTTTTACCAGGAAGTGTCCGCGACGATTTAAGTAGCACCGTTTGTTGCCTGTTTTTGGTCCGATGTTGGAGGTCATTGACACGTGAGCCAGAGGGGTTGAGGGGCTGGGAGCCATCGGAGAAAGTGTTTATTAGCTGGGGTGGGGGTGGTAGGTGGCTTGACAGGGATTTACAGAAGAGTGGTGATGCACGTTAATTGGGGGAAGTTATCGTCAGGTTCATCGTCGCGTTGCTTCTAATCGGACAGAGACAAAAGAATTTTTAAATACGTTTGGCGGAAGGGTTTTGTTTTCACCCAGATGCCTATCAGGCGTTGTAAACATTGTTGTCGTTGGAAAGGCCATTACCGATAAAGCTCATGAGTTGTTAATGAATTATTGAAAGCGTTTAAAAATTTTGAAATTGGTATTTGGAGATTTCGTTGTGGATCGTCAGTAGTTTTATTATTAAGAATGTTCTTAGACGCACTTCAGTAAATTTATTTTAAGTTACGTTAGGATATATTAAAAAACTAGCTGTTATGCCCGGCGTTGCTCGGGATTAAAATACTTTCATGTCTAATATTTTTGATGTAAAAAACTACTTTTGTATATAAAATTACAATACCCAAAATTCTTTTATCGCCTGAAATGTTTTTTAATTAAAATGAGAATATCAGTTGAACCGCCGATAGCTAATTTTCTCCGTAAGTTATTAGTATTTATTACACTTCTAATTTTGTGCATAAACCTTGCAGTATAAGAAAGATTTTAACGGATGTTTTGGGACAATTACATGGTAAATTTTTCATTGAGAAAAAGCGTTAGAATAAATATGAATAAAAAAATAAAATTCATCTTCATCCAAAATTCTTCTAATGTGATCTAGCAACAGTTCTTATTGTAAATTTTATACACAATTTAATTTTTGAAAAATTATTAAAATGAGGGCAACGAATTGAACGGAAATGAAAGTTGTGTCATGAAAAGTTAATTTTTAAAACTTTTATTATGTGTAAAAATAGTTTTTGTGACATAATACATATTTTCGAGAAATATCACGGAAAATACCAAAATCTTGCTTAATTTCCAGTTAACTGAAATTTTAATTAGATTTGAGACTTTTAAAAGTTGACGGTTGACTCTCTTCTTATATAAAACATATCTATAAAAATTTCAGAAATATAGGTAAACTAGGGGGCGCTGCCCCCTGCTTGCTAAAGCTCGCCCACCCTCAGGAGGATTGCGCTGCAATCCTCCGGGGTTTGCTACTCAAACCCTGCTCGCTTCGCTCGCTACAATGGGTGTCCTAGCACAGTTGTTATAAAATCTTTATAAATGTATAAACCCCCAGAAATTAAAAGTACATTAATTACTAAAAGTAAATTTAAATTATTTGAAATTGCATGAACTCCTAAAATTAATTTTTCTTCAGTTTCTACAATTAAGCACAGATATATATGTTAATGTTGATATATATGTAATTGAGATATAGATATATATGTTAATTAGCACAGATATACATGTAAATGTTAGAAAGAAATTTGAATGGTAATATTTATAATTAAAAGATGATTAAAAATCAAAATTATTTTCATCAATCATTAAAATTTCGGAAATCCTTGCTTTTTACAACAAAATTTTAAACATTCCCACTTTTCATTTAAATATTACACAGAAAAGCTTCTCCACTTGTATACATGCTTATTCCGACAATTATTTAGTCAAGAAAGATATAGTGTTTTTCTCAGTGTAGTCATTTGTGTTTTAAATCTCAGAAAATTCTTGATCGTCTCTTGGCGTAGAATGATGCAATCCATCTTGAAACCTTTTAGCTAAAAAAGGACAGTTTAAAGAAAATAGTGGCTTGAAACATGTTCATATTAACTATTCAAAATTAAAACCCATAAGCCTTAACATTTTACCCTTGGATTGTTAAAATTGATTAGATAGCCTTTTTCAAAATCTTAAACATGCACTTTTTTAAACGAAATGTTGCCTCTGCACACATGTAAACACACTCCTACCAATTATTATTAAGTGAAGGAAGGTACATTATTTTTCTTTGGATAGATAGAACTCAGAACATTTGAGCTGTCGAGAGATGAATAAACCAATTTTTCAGAAACTTTTAGCTGAAAAGGACATTCAGTATTAAGCACACATTTATTCGTCTAATCCAAACTGGGTAAAACCGAAGCGTACGGTAGATCTCTCGCCAAACTGGCGCCAAATCATGAAAAATCCGTCAAACGTCAGCCATGTTACCACATTTACCATGTTACCGTCCGCCATTGGGTTATCACATTTAGCGATTTTTCGCCAAAAAGAATTCAAGTTTGGCGCCGTACCGTACACTTTGATTGGGCCCCATGTACGACTCACACTTATTTAATTCAAACGATCTAACTCAAAAAAAAAAAAATCCTTGTTTCAGACTTCAAACCAATGCAAGAGTTCCGCTGATTCAAACGTAAACAATCCTCCAAACTTGCGAGCTGTTGCCAAACGGCGGTTATCAAATTCGGCCCGATTTTGCGTCCACATAAGCGTCTTATATATAAGGAATGGTTCAAAGTCCAACCGTTGCCTAGCAACGAAATAGTTGTAAATTTGCGTTATTTCAATTATTATACTTTAAGAAATTAATAAAAATTGAAAGAAAACTGTCACAGATATAAAAGTGGTATCATCGAAAAGGTAAAATTTTGAACTTTAAGATGGTATAAAAATAATATTTGTCTGACAATTTGCTCCAAAGTTACGGCGGAAAAACGGTTTTGGTTAATTTCTAATTAACTGACTGTCTAATTAATTTTTGGACTTTGAAAAGTTCATAAGTGTCTTCCCCTTGTCTTGAATAATAAGTGTGTAAAATTTGGTTGAAAACAGTCCATTGCTTTAGGAGGAGATGTGGAACATAGCCACATGCCCACAATGACTTTTATTTATATTAAGATTATTTAACATTAATTAGATTAGTAAGGTTAGAAAAACGCTTTATCTACAATTGGGCGATATATGTAGATTGAAAATTTGTCTATTTTCTGCTGCATCCAGCGATTTTTGTCGGGCTAGTCGGTTCAGCTTAAACTGTTATAGCTTTAAGGTATCCGACTGTGTTCGGAGACATTTTTTTGAAAAATAACTTATATATATTTTTTAATGTTATTTTTCAACTGCATGTTTTAAAACTATGAAAATATTGTAAAATTAGGCTTTCGAAATAATATTTTTTTTTAAAAACTGAGAAATTTGAAGAAAAATGACTAAAATATTTGCCTTACGCTAACAGCCATAGACAAAATGATATTTTAAATATACATAAATCCTTGTAGGAGTAAATTTTTATGACAGTTATCTGTGTTATGCTCTAAAATATTTCTTGTACTTCAAACTAGTTTTGAGATATAGCTGAACATAGTTACTAAACTGGTAATTTTTCATAAAAAATGCTTATCGTTTATGTTTAAGCACTTAAAAATAATACTTGATTTTAAAATTGACCTTAGTTTTTAGAGGAAAACATCAAGCATATTGCAGAAAACAATCTGAGAAAATTTTCTTATCAATACTTGAATAACTTTTTGAGAAATCATTGTTACGGTCGACAGTTTCCCTCAAATATATCATTTCTCAGAAAACACATTTAAAGTTTTCATGCAACATAAAATAATGCTTACAGTTCGGTAATAAAACAGCTGTAACTCCATTTGTAATTCACGTAGAGTAAAAAGTGAGACAGTTTTAGAAAGCTGATTAAACAGGCTACAAAATTAAGTCATAAAATTATTTTGATAGTTTCATCAAAAACGACGATTTTAAACCAGTCGGATACCTTAAATTATATGATGCAATTATAGTATGGAAATGGCAATTTGTCTTGTCGAAAAAGTATCGCATCAATTTGCAAACATTGGATCTCTTGCGCAACGCAAGATAGTACCATTTACTGTTATGTTTATTTCCCACGTTTCTACTCTCCATAAAGATATACCACTTCATATGAAAATCATAATCGTATGTATTGTTACAAAAAAACGGGTGTACGTAAATGTAGTCCAACAAGCAGGGTAATAAAAAGAATAAATGACTCTTTATTTTACGAGTCTTCCAGTAAAACAAAACGCATCACAGGTAACAAAACAGAACAGCCCTTGTATAAATTAACAACAGAGATCACCAATAAGTCTCGGTCACAGCACTTTCAACAGCGTTCAAATGCCTCTCAGTTCATCAACTTCACTGCTTACCCGACTCCAACTGACTACTCTTGATTTGAGAGCTTGTTTTTGCACCTTTTCCAATAGGAAGTGACGTCACATAGCAATCTCTAGAAGGTTCTTGATATTTCCCGCTCCTAGTAGAGATAGGATCACAATTCATGAATTTTCTAGAAGATTCGTTTTTCCGCCAAGTTGCCAAAATGGTCATCACGGATGGAGTTCAATGGCTTGACTCCCAGTAAAACCTCTGTGAAGCTCTCTTTCTTGTCCTACGATTAGCATGTCATGGAAACAACTTTACAGCTTCGTAACGGTATCATAATATCTATACTTTAGCCGCAATTAATATCTTTCAGATTCCCCTTTTTTATGAGCCGTACCACATCTTAATAGCGACTAAAAATTTCTCTAGTTGGAAGGTTTCTCGATGCTTCATTTCTTTATGTATATATAAAAGAAACATCACAAAGATATCTTTAAACAAAGATGGAGGGGGGGGGGATAGGTGAAAAACATCAAAAGTTATGAAGTTTAAGAAGCTTTAAAGCATATGATAAATTCAGCAAATCCTTGTACCGGATTGCGGACCACGACGAAAATGTGGATGCGAACGAAGGATTTTCAGTGCTTGAGTTCAGGTAAACCCCTTGATCTACGAGTTTAATCCTCTGACTGCCGAATTTTTTTAAATCGCTATTTAGATGAAACGTTTGCAAACATGTTCAAATACCGTTGAACGAAACGAATTGTTATTTATAGACAAGCCTTTATTAATATAATATGGTCCAACGCTGTAATAGTTTTAAGTAAGAATAATAGCTTGCGAAAATTGCAGAATATAGTAGAAAAAAAATACTTACTTCCTACTCGCGGAATAAGCAGTCAGAGGGTTAACTTCCTAATTATATAACATCTTTTTTGAGACATTTATTATTCCAGTCAATATAAGAACTGTAAGGATATCTGAAATGCTTATGCGTGTCCAAATGACTTGTTATTTCGATAAATAATATAAATATAAAACAAAAGTAAAAAAAGAAAGAGTATAAATAAGAAACAAAAGATTTAAACAATAACTATAACAATACGTCTTTTTGCGTGCTCAACGCAACAGCATCAAGTGATTGCATCAACAGAAAATTACAAAGATTAATATTAAAAAAGTTTTAATTAATTTAGGACTAATTAATTTATTGTTAATATTTTTGTTAAATTTTGTTAATTATAATTGTTATTTCGATATTATATTGCTACTTTGACTGAAGTTAAATGTAGCAGATTTAAATATCAATATTTTGTAATTAAGTCGACTCATCATTGCATGCTATGGGGTTAATGTAAGTAATTAAAACTTCGTAAATATTTAGATAATTTCTCTTTTAAAAAGAAAGCATTTTAAATCATACGATAATATACAGTTATTATTTCTTATATTTTAAAATTTTCAATGAAAACAAGTTTTAAATTTAAACATTGCATAATTTACATTTTGAATAAAATTTCTATGTTAAATATTTCTCGCATTTCACGATATAAAAATATGCTGTTCTATATTATAAAAAAGTATTCGCAGTATTATATCCAACAATATTCTATGGGGACTTTAAGATCCTATATCACCAGCAGTTATTGAGTACTTAGCCGACAGCAGTGTCGAATGCCGGACAAAGTATTCACTTTTTGGCAACATCCCCCCAAAAATGAATTTGCACCTCGAGCATACTGAGTTGCTTAAAAAACAATTGTTATGCTTATGCAATCGTAATTATATCTCATTCTTTTTTAGTGAAACCTTAAAAAGTAAACTTCTGAGCATGCTAAGATGATGCGACAGATAATTACATTGCGCTTGGCGAGAGAAGAAAAAAATTCTTTTCGTTTCCTGACCATCAAAACATTCCAGTGAGGCAAGATACGCTTCTTGGAAAAATAACCGGAACCATCATTAATTGCGAGGCTGGTTTGGTGTAATTGCACTTAAACTGTTTAGCTTTCTTTTGTCTGAGGAAAAAAAATGTTGATATTTTTATGGTGTTTGTTTCGGAACGGACATTCACCTTTCGCAAAATCAGGCATGTTTTTTTGCACGGGCTTTGAAAAGCTGTTGCAAGTAAAGCGAAAGAAAAAAACAACAACCCTAGTTTTATGAATTCTAATTGTGTTTATTCTCGTCCTTCGTGACAATAATTTTAAGAGACGAAAAAATTGTTAGAAGGTAAAGAAGTGTTTCTGAACCTCAGTGACAATTCAAGTTGACAGTACATAGAAGTTACGAGCGGTCGAATCAACACTGGATGACGTAATATGTGTTTCAACGCCTTTTATAAGTACAGGGTATCCTCGACTGATAATTCGTAAGTCGAATTTATATTTTTCGACACTATTTTCATTCAAAAGGGTTATAAAAATTGCAAATAAAACATAAAAATTCAATCTTTGCAGTACAGGGTGGGCATATTTTATTGAACCCATTTCAAAATGAATAAAAAAAAACTAATAATGTTACAACTGCAGTTTTCTTAAATGAGAGAGCAAATAAAATTTTTTTAGATAGGTGGCGTACCATTACGGCGTTCTAAATTTGCTACAGCGAGCGATTTCCAGACACATTGTCTACCGATCAGTAGAAGCCGATGCGCGTTTTCTGGTTTCCTTTTTTAGTTTTTCGTGATTATCTCAAAAACCATTCAGTTTTTGAATTAAAATAGATGTAGCAAATTAAAGAGCGTAAAATTCCCTAAAAATAAATGCTTTTATTTTTCTTCTAGCTCTAATGGTTTCGCAGATACTGGCTCTTATTTACGACCAACTAGACCATCGTAACGGCGCATTATCTATCTGAAAAAAAGTTTTTAAAATACGCTTTTAAAAAAAAAATTCGTAGTTGTAACACTTATAGTTTTTTTTTATTAATTTTTGAAATGGGTCCAATAATTTATGGCCATCCTGTATTTTTCAACACTATTTTCATTCAAATGGGTTATTAATTAAAAATTAATTAGTTAAATGGGCAAATAAAACACAAAAATTCAATCTTTATAGTATAATTATTATACTTAATAATTATGCGAAATATAAAACTTGCCCTTTGTTGTTTTGCGCTGCCCTTACGAGACAGTTCAGAATAAACGAAATAAAGGATCAATTTCATCTTCAAAAGTTTAGTCTACTGTGCTGTTGAGTAATAAAGAAAACAATTAATTACACGCTTGATTAAAGTGGAAATTAGCTGCGGGGAATAATCCTTGCTGTAGCTACCAACAATTTGTGGAAAATTGCATTTTAATCTTTATAGATTCCTGGCGAGGATCCAAAAATATGTAGAAATTTATCTTTCTATTTCTTAACTGAGGCCTAATTTATTCTCACATCTAGGTATGTGTAAGACCAGAAGGAAAACTCAGTTAAACAACAATTAAATTTATTAAAACAAACATAAGTGATCAATATTTACAGAGATGAGGTATTTACATATTTGACAAGAGAGAAATTTAGGGCTTAGACATGATTAGCTACTTAATTAGCGTTATGTTATACTTAGAGATATATTAACTTACAATACTCCTTACTCAACTGCAAAAGATAGTAAATCATTGCCAGACGCCATCGTTACGAACAACGGAAAATCACTGTCACTAGCCGAATTACCAGATCGCCTACATCGTTGAAGGTTCGGAGCGTTCTCCTCTGGATTAAAACATTACACTTCGTTTTAACGAAAGACTCCCACGCTTGTCACGTGGTTTGCGAGGCAATAGCGCATGATCACAGAGAAGAAGAATCGGAGGTCCGCAATTTGATCAGCGCCCCTACTCGCCAACGAAGAGAACTATCCACTTCGATACCCGCGCCGTTTCAAACGGAACAGCAAGGTCGCCGCCATGTTTGTTGTGTTCGATGTCGATCTTCATAAGAACAGGTAAGTTTAATACGTGTTTCCTAACTTATATCAAAGTAGATTTAAGTTAATCAAAAATTTGTAACATTTAGTTTCACTTTTATAAATAAAATAACGAAGTTTAGTTTTTTTTCACGCTGACGTATTCTGGTTAATTCCTTTGTTGGCCACAGATGGCGTACTGTCTATGTGAAGTGCAATGTTAAAAAAGTTGTCATTAGGGACTATGGGAGTGAGATTTCTGATTCCTCTTCTCTGTGCGCGTGATCTTATTTGCCGAGATCTTTCCGATGACTTAGCGTCTATTCAAATGAGCTTGTTCGGCAGTGTGAGAAAAATATTATAGAAAGGATTAAAACTAGAACTTTAGTGATCAGTTAGGCAGGGAAAACACAATTCCCAGATTAATATAATTGACATGAAGTACATTAAAAGAGAATATCCCTTGCTACCATTTTATAACTTTTCATAGCAAGCTTTCGTAGAATGACCACTGCGAAATGACCACAAAAGCAGGGTCCTCTTATCCAATGGGCGAATTGGGCTGTAGCTCAGAGGTGCCTAAAAATTTAAGATACTGATTTGATTCTAATCTTGAACCAAAAAAATATTTAATTGTTATTTTAAATATATTAAAAATAAAGATATTGACAGCCATCGATCTTGTAATGCTATATAAATACACTACTGGCCAAAAGTATTGCAAGATTGGTAAAATGCGAAACATTTGGAGTTAATTTGAATACAATGGTTCACAATCCATTGTGGAGAAGAACTTAAAATCGTTAGAATTCACATTTTACAGCGAAGATTTTGTCACGAGGACATTTAGGTCACCGTTCACAAATTTATGAAGACGAAAATGATTTGGGCTCACCCCGTTTCACAGGAGGCTGATAATGTTTTGAAACTTAAACCAACATTTGCTTCTTAAGCGTATTGCTTACATGCGTTTTTCATAAAAACATCATAAATATTCGGGAAGATATAAAGGCTTCTTTAGAACATCAGGAACAGTCAGAGAGGTATAAAACGTAGAGATCCTTCAAACTCACAGGTCGAGTTTTTGGCAAATTAAAATACTTTCTCTTTGTAAACTTTAATACAGAAGAAAATATAAAATACTAATAACACTAATGTTATTTAAAGTTCAATCACTCTTCTAAACTGAATAATGGAATGACAAATTACGTTATCAGTTTGAAACAATAATGCATTATAACGCCTTCATTTTAAAATTCATTTTATTAATAATTTCTCTTCAAATAATTTTTTCATTTTTTATTTAAAGTTTTATATTTACTCTCTATTTCTCTCTCTCTCAAAAAAGAGTGGTTCTTAGACATTTGTCTGCATTCATGTTAACTATTATGCTTTTTGTTATCACGGGAATTGCGACTAGTGTATAAAGGGATAAATGAAATAAAATGTTATTTAAACAAAAGCTAAGCAAACATTTTTATATTTTCTTTTACAATCACAAAAGTAAAATGCCTCTATAACTCCGTTTTCCAGGCCAAGATCTCGGAGATTAATTTTGCCGTGTACTGGACCCTGGAGAATGGGGTTAGGATTAAAATTTTTTTCTGATAGTTTGCCATCGACTGATGTTTTTGCATCAACTTCTATTGAATCTAGTTTCGTTTTAAATATAAAAGAAAACATTGTCAGGGCAAATGGTCTGGCCAGCTTCAACTGGGTGAGAGCACATGCTGGTAACCCAGGGAATGAGCTGGCAGACTATTTTGCAAAAATTGCTACCGATTGCGGAGAAATTTCGAGAGTTCCTGCGCCATATTCTTTCCTTAAAAAGCTTTGTTTTGAAAATATGATCTATGGCTGGAATGTATATTGGAATAATTCTGTGACCGGGGAACGTGTGAGGGAGTTTCTGCCCAAGGTGGAAACTGAAACTCTAATTACTAACCGATCACTAATTTTCTTTGCTACTAACTACGGACCCTTCCCTGCTTATCTTTTCAGATTTAAGTCAATAAATTCACCGAATTACCCTTGTGAGGAATTCGGTGATGCGGACCATTTTGTTTTTCAATGTAATCTCAGGAGGGAGTTTCATCTCTCTCCTCCAGCAGTTGCCCTTAAGTCTGTTTGGTTTAAGGGGTCTATTCTGGTACCCCCGGTTGGGTTGGGAGACGTCACTTTTCCCGTTGTTAACGTGCGGAAAAAATGACGTCTTCCAACCCAACCGGGGGTACCAGAATAGATCCGTAAAGCTCTTAGCGAAAGTTCCTTTCTATTGGGGAAATTGTCTAAGATCATGGAGATTGGTTTTCGAATTTGCGACAGATTGAAACTTAAAGACTAGGGTTAACTGGCTTTTTTTCCACTGGGGGCACTGCTGTGATGTTATGGCATATTAAAATATCACTGAATCGTATAGTGGATTTTAAATTTTAAATTAATCTTTGCTTTTGACCAACTATAAAAATGTATAAATTTACTATTGCATTTTAGGCTTACAATGTACAGATTTATTTACATTACAATAACACCAAGTTAATATCATTTTTTTGCTTACCAGGCCAGTACCTCACTCGTTGCTCTAGGCTACAAATAAATGCACAAGTCAGACTTATAGGGCTATAAAAATATATATTTATTAGTATGCAAATTCTTGATTAACAATTTACTCAATCAGCAAAAACTTAAGTCGATCGACTTGACTACTCTCAAAACTAAAGATTAGACATAACAAACACAGTTATACACTAAAACATTAATTAATGCGTTGATTATTACACTGCATCTACATGAGTAACCTGAAAGCAATTCTAGAAATAATCTATTGCCTTACAGCGGCTAGAGATTTTTTATTTCTTTCATATTATTTCATTCGTTAAATGTTCGTTGGCTCACGTTTTAATTTAATTGCGTTGATGAACATGCTTCATCAAGAGTTCGATGCACTTTAAAACTTCCTCTCAATTTTCAAAACCTCAAATCTTTTCCTCGCAAAATTTTAAAAGCTTTAGCTTTTAATGTTCATTTGATACACAAAATAAATAATAAATTTCAAAATGATGTACTCAACATTTGTAGCTCTGCAGCAGCCTCTAAGGTAGCTCCTTCTGGCAGGGGGATCATCTCATCGACATTCCCGAAATGCCTAGACACACACTGTCATTCTCCCGAAGAAAAAATCGCCATCCGCGTCGGAGCCTGTGGCAACTTGGCTACAGCAATCCCTAGAAAGGGAAAAATAGAACTGTCATCCCCATGCCCGAAGGGATTCACCCTCAGATACCTTCTGACCCTGCCCCCAGGCGGGTGTGGATTTTAATCGAGCTCTAAGCCATGTGATGTTTCCATTTTATATGTTTTCGTCGTAATGGTGTTTGTATGTGTGTGTGTGTTGTGAATAAATAAAAAAGGGACAAAATGGATTATCATTGAATTTGAATATCAATTCACACACATGGTAAACCATTACAGGTCCTTTCAACTCGCTGCCTGGTCCAGCTCTCCTGCGCCTCTCTCCAAGAGCCCGTTCCTTCCTCGATGAAGTCCAGAACCAAAGAGAACCGGCCTGTCCGCTTCTCCCAACGAAAAAACCGCCTCCCTACGTCATCGGCAGTCACGTCACGCCGCTCACCTCACCAGAACTCCCTCTTTTTGATACCCTTTCGAATCTTCTCGAAGGTTCGGAGCAGGTCCAGAGATTTCTTCAGCCACAGTAGAAATTTCGTCAGCCATAGGTATTTTCCTCTTTAGTGTGACGCAGCAATTTCCTCCGGGGACAATGCTTCGCGGCGAAACGACGATCCACTACACTTTCCGAAAACCACCCGGAGCAGGGTCAAAAAAGGGAACGCATTACATCTCCTTTCCTTTTTATCTTTTGGCATAAACAAATTCTCACTTCACACACTCAGGAATTTAAGACAATTAAATCACTATTTAAATAAATCATAAAATGACAAAAATAGAATTATTTTAAAAATATCTTTTAAGTGATATGATATTCATTAAATGTTAGATAAAAGAACATACCTTGAAAGTTTTGATTAAATACATTAAGAAAAATTGAAGTTAATATAATTGAAGTTAATAATTTAAAAAGTTAAGTTGTTAATTTAATTTAAATGTTGTGAGACAACACAACAGCACTCTCGGTTTTTTTTTGCCTTGACCTTCTCCCCCTTTTTTTCTTTTGTTTTTCTTTTTTTTGTGTGTATTTATGTTTAACGGCTGTTTTTATATTTATGTATATGTTTCATATACAGGGTGTTGCCGAATTCGACCGACAAATTCAGAAGGGTGATAGTAGGCATCAAGAGGATGAAAAATTACCATAGAACACAGGGTCCCAAACGACGTTTAGTCGGTGAAAATCGCCAAAATACAGGGTGTCCGAGAATTGTTGGAAACTATTAAAATTTAATTTTAAAAAAAACTAATAATATTTCACCTACGAATTTTTTAAAAATGAAAGCGCATTAAAAAAAATTTTTTTTCAGGTAATTAATACGCCGGTTTGGTGATCCAGGGGGTCGCAAATTACTGAAAACGAAAAATTAGTTTAGAGCAATTACCTGCAAAAATATTAAAACTTGAAGAAAAACAAAAGCATGAAATTGTAGGGAATTTTACACTCTTTTATTTGTTATAAACATGTAATGTGAAAACTGAAGAGTTTTTGAAATATTCAAGAAAAATTATAAAAACTGGACAACAAACAACTGGATCACCAAACTGGCGTGTTAATTACCTGCAAAAAAAACTTTAAAATTGCACTTTCATTTTTAAAAAAATTCTTCGTTAAAACATTAATAGGTTTTTTAAAATTAATTCTTAACAGTTTCCAAAAATTCTCGGACACCCTGTATTTTTGAGATTTTCACCGACTAAAGTCGTTTGGGCCATGTGTTCTATGGTGATTTTTCATCCTCTTGATCTATCACACCTCTGAATTTGTCGGCCGAATTCGGCAACACCCTATATATGTGTGTGTATAGAGGTGACCTTCGGTGGTCCATTACAAATTCAGATGTTTTTTCATTTATGATTATGCTGGTTCTCTTTTCTGTTGTATTGTACATGTACTGCATTATGTATTGTTTGTAAATGACGATCGTTTCTTCCTTTTTCATGATGTAACTTGTTTACCGTTTTTTTTTACTAATTTTCTCTGTTTTTTTAAAATTTGTGAATATTGTGACTATTTTTGTACTTATTCTATGATTTGCAGTTTGGTGCTGTCTGTGGGTGCACTGCCTTGTATTACCTTGTTTGTTTATTTCCGGCCTCCTGAGGGCTGAGTGCGTACTTTTCCCGTCGGCCGTTTAACCGCTCCATACTGTGATGTCTCCCCTCATTCCTCACGACTGCCAGACAAACCCCCTCAGCCAAAGTTCCCGAGGGAACGACACAAGATGAGGGTAAGTGGGTGATAAATCTGCCAACCTTACGCATGCCTACAAGGGCACAGCGGAGTGCAGTTTCTTTTGGCAAACCACCCGCGTGTTAACCGACAAAGACCCCCGTTAAGATTAACAACATCCAATCAACACCATGAAGGAAGGCACACGACTGCGGTTGGGTGATTTGTCCAGCTTGAGGACGAATCACCAGGAGGTAGATAATCAACCAATCCCCTGGCCTCTGAAGGTGAGGTGTTTAAAAAGGGAGGAAAAAGAAAGATAGAGATGAAAAAGTGAACAGGCGGAGAGCTATCTCCGTCGTGTTGGTTTGTAAATCCGAAATCGGAACTCATAAGACGAAAGGGCGTTTTTTGACCCCGTGTTAGCCGAAAGCATCTCGGTTGAAAAGAGTCCCTTTGGAGGACCGATAGCGTTTGTTAACCTCGATATTTTATACCGACCCTCGGTGTTTTCATAACTCGCCCTGAGTTAGCTATAGGCTGCTGAACTCCCATAGTTCACAGAACTTTCACGACAAAACTGAATCTCAGAGTATTCTCACCGTTTGTAACTTCGACGTAGTCAAGTTACGTATTGTTCGTTGACTCTCGCGATTTATATCCGGGACTTGGTCGATCTTTGTTCTTGTAATATGTATACAATAAATGTACATACATTGTAAAATAGAAAATTAATCAAGATTTTAATTAAATTTATGATGCTGTGATTTTGTGACTTCCTTAAATCTGCTGATCCTTGATCAAACCTCAGTCAAACGGGGCCACGACATAACAATGGGTGAGTAGGTCGACGTGGGTTGTAAATAAATAAATAAAAAAGTAAAATGTCAGATGGTTAATCATTTGGTATTTTACATAAAACATTCACCTTTACATTACATTTGGCACTGGCTTAAAAATTAAAATTCCATAGCTCAGTGCTCTTTATCTGGTATTATGAAAATAATAGACAATAAGTTTAGTCAGAAAATGCATTCATTTTCATCCTTAAACGATAGCAATATATCTCGCTTATTTAAATCTATTCTGTGATATATTCTTCCGGTTTTGATAATTTTTACTTTTTAACCACGATAATTAGGCTTGATGAAAATGGAAATGAGTGTTCTGGAAGAAAAATTCAAAGTGTAATGCTTTATAAAGAGCTAATAGGTAAAAAAGGTTATAAATGCAATTTTCCACATAAATAAAACAAAATTTTTAAAAAATGGCGGAAAATAAAAGGAATCAAGCGTCCTATAGAAAGAGTATAAAGAGAATCAAATAAAATTAAATCAGCAATTAAAACAAATTTAAAAACAAATTTAAACTTACACGACAAAATTTAAACAATTTTTATGTAGCGCGCAATATGCCGCTGCATACAAAAAACAAAGGAAGTCAAAAATTATTCAAAGGAAGTAAAAAACCAAGAAATACACCTATCCCATTGAAAACATATTTTTATGGTAGTACTAGTTTTTTGTGGTTTCGTCTGCTAGTACTAATGTTTGGTGGCAGTACTAGTTCTTTGTGATTCTTGTCTGATAAAGATGATTTCACCCTTCTATAAAGGTCAAATCTTTCTTTTGTAGCCCACGAGTACTGGATGGTAAGTATTCTATTTAAAGCAATTGCGAAAAAAAAAACCAGTCTGAAAAATTAAACATAAGCTAGAAAAAACTATAACTTTTGAATCCCCGTGATACGTATTTCTGGACACGGCGAAGCAAATGAATCTAAAAAGTTCCGAAAATGAAGGCTAATGAAGACAGGAGGACATTCTGCAAGATAAACATCGTTCAATACTCGTCGCATAATAGTTCAGTCATAGTCTTAGTGCATAATGTTTACGAAATGTAGGTGCTTTAGGACTTAAAAACCCCTTCACTTAAATATATCCTCCTGATTTAACACATCCTGTGTGGGACATTTATTATTATTTCAATCCAAATAAGAATGTAAAGAACACCTGAGATATTTAAGTATGCCTAAGAGATTTTTGTTTTGAAATTAATCCCTGCTTTGACTTTCAGACTTAAATATAAAAAAAATCCCCTTCGGCAAGCTGGAAGGCAAAGGTAGATAGATTCTTTTAGTCCGGAGATATAAGGAAAAGAACATTTCGCCCTCTATTTTCGTAAGAATTAGAAATGCAAGAATGAAAGCGAGTGGAAGAGACTGCAAATGATGAAAGATTTCCAACAAGGGGTAACATGCATAGGTTGAAAGGTACTTTAAATTCGGGGGAGAGGAAGGGAAGGGAGTCAAAATCACTTTTCAGCTCATAACTTCTAAACAATTGCAGTTATCGAAAAAGTTTAAATGCAAAAATTGTTCGCTATGATAAGGCGATAATTCGCCAAATTTGAATTTAATTTTCTTTCTATTTTCAATTGTAAAGGAATTATGGGAAAATGAAAATTTCATCCCACCACCATTTCCACCCCGTTTGAGCTGAAAAGCCCATCTATGAACTCGACCGAGATTTTCACTATCCTTACAACATATCAAACGTTGGTTAATATATATATGAAAGATCAGGCTTTATTAAGGTGAAAGGCAGTCCATTTTCATCATGGAAGAGACGATAATTGTTTAAATCTTCTTTTATTTAGGCATCAGGCATTATTTCTTCATAATTAAAGTATTTAATTTGTTTGAAGCTCCATGACCAGAATTCAGAAATTTACGCCCGAGCGGCGCGTTGTTGTTGAAGCTTACATGCCGGCGTGAAAAAGGGCAGAAAAGAATGCGCAGAACGCTTGTACCCAGAAGAGGGATTTTCCCCTTTAGAACCCGTGATTTGAAAAGAAAGTTATAGTGCGTTAAATATGATGAAAGTAGAAGTATTTAAAATGAGGTGTCGTTAAGATTATTTAGGAAAGTTAAAAAATTAAATTATCACACACACACACACACACACACACATATATATATATATATATATAAAGAAAAACAAGAAACAAAAGACGAAAATTAAAAAAACATACAAGAAACAAAGGACAAAAAAAGAATACAAATAATTTAATAAATTGAAAAATATCATGGCGAGCCACTCATTAGGAAGGGAAGATCGTCTATGATATTAATAAGTGCTTTTTTCTGCTAACATCATGCGAAAACCGTAAAAAATTTGCCGCTATACCCTCAAAAAGCATAAGACAATTAAAAATGGAAAAATAATGGAATGAAAGACAAATACATTGAAGATGATTTTAAAAAATCGAAAGGGAAAAATCCGAATACATAAGACCTAGAATAAAAAGTAATACAGTAATATTCACAAAACAATAAAAGAGAAAAAAGGAAAAGGCTTACCACCGCGAGGAATAAGTAAACATGACTGTGAGAAGCACGAGGAAATATCCCCAAACCAGTTATTGCTATTGCCAAACAGAGGAAGAAGAGGAGAAAAGGCCTTGCCAATAGCCCCTAATTCACTGCTTGAGATATCGTCACACAAAGTTTTCGGGAATGATCAAACAAAAGCTTGATTTTGAATTTTCATTTGGACAAATAGATTTAATACGAGAAAATTGAGTGAGAATTTTGTTTCTATAAATCTTAATAGAAATATTAGAAAACCAATAGGAAAGTCGATTGACACTAAAATTAAAATCCTTTCTTTTGTCATATATATCGATACAAAAATTATTAACCACATGTTTAATATCCAGATCCAAAAAATCCGCTTCAAACTGGTTACTGTTTATTTGTTTCTTTGTTTAAGAAGTAAAGATGAACGATAAATATTTTGCCACGTATTATTGAATGTTCCATGATTAAAAACAATAAGATCATCTGCATATCTGAAAGCCTGAGGATGAAAAAGTTCTTGAAAAATTGTTTTCAAAATAATGAAGGAAAAGTTTAGCTGTAATAGAAGAAAAAGAAGATCCTTGAGGATTGCCATGAGATTGGAGAAAAATACTTTCCTCACTGTAAATAAAATTATTAAATATGCAAAAATTACTTAATTTATCCCAATACTCAAGACAAATATTGAGAATATTTTTGTAATCAAAAAAGAAAGAGTTAAGCATCTCTCGAAGAGTGACTAAAGGAATGCTTGTAAAAAGATCTTTGAAGTCGAAAGTCTCAATAGAAGAAATACTGCCTTTATTATTGTGAATGAAATCAGTAACCGGTTTCTTATTGATAATAATCCAAGTGAAACCTTCTGAACAGATGACATTCAGTAATTTTTTTAATAGATTAAAGAAAATGTATCCAGGATGATTCATGTGTGAAAAAGTTTCACAAGTGATAAAACGATGAGAAATAGGACTTTGGGGAATTTTGGATTAATAGTAATGTAATGAAAACATAAATTTTATTTCTTAAATTTGAGGAATTTATAGAAAACAAAAATTTTTTCGTAATTGTACTCATATTAAAGTTGGACTTTTTTTACGTTGATGAATTTTGAAGTTCCTTATCCAGAAGATTACAGTAATGCTGTTTGCATATAAATGCATAGTTATTGGAAGTTTTATCGATTGAAGTATGATGAAATTACTTTTTAAATCTTCAATAGCAATTTTAATATTAGAAAAGTTAAAAGAATCAAAACAATTGGAATCATCATACTGGAGGGAGATAGATTTTTTCAAAAGTTAATAAAGATTCCATTTCCACTCAATGAAAAATTCAATGGGAATAGAAAAAGCATTAGAGGTTTTTAAACAGAAATCATCAATATTTTTCAGTAATTTATGCAATATGGAAGGAAGAGAAACTCGAAAAATCGGTCTGAATTTTGGACCTTTTAACATGATATTTTTAAGATCTGTATTCTCTACTATGTCTAGATTCCCAGTAACGATATGGCCAGAATCTTTGTCAATAAATTGAGAAAATGAGTCTTTGTCACAAAAACATTCAGCTATTTTTTAACTTTTACAATATCAAAAGAGGCATTATTATAATTGAAGATTTTTCTGCCAAAAGAAACATCATATTTAAAAGCTTTTTTTTGTGAACTAATGTTTTTAATGGGAAAAAAACTGCTGTGCATTCTTGAAAATGGAAGAGAAAAGAATCTTGTCAAAAATAGGATGCTGGAAATTAAAATTGAAATGCAACTTTTTAATGGGATCTTTAACAGGATTTTTTGCCAATAGCTGTTTCATAAGATCAAAAATGAGAATTTTGTAATGTGAGTTATCGGACTTGCATTTCATTGGACTTAAACGAAGGGTGGTTTTGGGTTCTGGGGGGGGGGGCGTGATCGGTGAAGATCTACAGAAATTTTCCGGAGGTCGTGTCATGAGAACTGTTACAGTAGGTAGACTTCTTATATGGAATTAATATAAAATTCTGCAATTTGATGCTCGAGCCGGACACGTTATTGTATTCAAAGGGGTTGACAGATTTTGCCAACTGTCATAAACACTCAAATTTCATTATAATTAAAGCATATAACATAACAGTTAAAAAGTTCTGACTTAAGAAATTGGCCATTTTTACCTATTATTCTAAGTGACTGTTTCATTATATTTTACATTCGTTTTCTTCTTTTTTATATCCTACCTCTTCTCGTGTGCGGAAATGCAATCCAACGACTTTTGACATCTTATGACTAACGTGTTTGTTAATAAAGTTATATAGCAAAATTAATTTACTTGTTTCATGTTTGCAAAAATGATATTTTGGATTCGAGTTTTTATTTTCTTCCTGATGTGCATGACATTTTAAACACTTATACATTCTCGATAACAATGCACTTTTTTAATATTTTCAGAACTCAATTATGAGTTAATCCATTAATTTAATTAAATTTCGGTTGCACACGTATAGCACCACCTGGTAGCTAAGAGAGAGTTCAGAAAAAAATTGATTTTAAGATTCCATAATATTTAATATCATAATGAAATGTTATAAATTTTATACAAAGGCAAAAAAGTAGAAAATATTTAAAATATAAAATCCGTCTTTTTATTAAACTATTAAATGTATGTTTTTAAAAATCTTTTTATTAAATTTTTCTTTCTATAATGCTTCATACTTTATTTGGAACTACTCCGTACTTTGGTTATTTAGTCTGTATTTACCTTAATTTAATATCATTGCTCTGATCGAACATTTAACAGCTACAACAAAACTCAATAAATAAGTGCTAATTAAACCATTTTTCATGAAAGTACGATTCGGAATAGCAAACTGACAAACCGTGTCAGAAAACGACAAAACATTAAAAAACACTCTAAAGTATAAATACTTCATTCTTTTCAACAAACTATCAACAAGTTTCACTCAAGACCAAACGACCTTTAATCTTCTCATTAAATCCAAAGAAGGTCAAGAGAAGTGTACATATTTACCATTTTAAAAACATTAAAATTAATTGGGACGAGAATAAATAAATTCGACAGCATTTCCTTCTTCCATGCGAAAAAGGCGGGAATTCTCCGGCAACAAATCTAATTTTCGAAGTTCATAGAACTCTGTGGCTATTTGCAAATTTCAAAATGACTCTCGGTGGGCTGACGTTTTAAAATGTGTTCTGGCGCGCAGACTGACAGATGAGACGCCAGATTGTTCCATTCTCATTTCACCTGATGGAACTTTAGTCCCAGGTTTTGACTGCCTCGCTTTAATTCCTTATAGAGTAGGAAAAGAAATTAATTTTGAAAAGACTTGTATTCTGGGAAATTCGCTTGCTTTGTGGCAGACGATTTTAAACGGGAATAATTTTGTGTTGCATCATAATTATTCCATTTTTGTTTAACTTTTCAGCATTTATTTGGGATTTAGTAAGAATAAATAAAATAAATTGTTGCAGACGTAATATTATGTGGCTGTAGAATAATTATCCTTAGGTTGCTTATTTGATGTCGTTCCATCCATTCAATTTGTTCTATTTTATTAGCTACATAATTTTTAAAATAAAAACGTTAGATTTGCATCCTTTTTTCCTAAGAAGGATTTTTTTCAATTTCATTCTACTTTTTAAAGGAAAGTTTTAAATTGTTTTTGTGAATGATGAAAGGAAAGTATGCGTAATTACTTCTGTTCAGGGCCGTTAACATAAAATTATTGTTAATTCTCCACTTCTCAGGCGAATGACACATATGGACGAGTTTTTTTGGTTTGTTTACTTACATTAAAAACCTTGACTTTATCTGCTGGGCTTTTGGACTTCCTCTTTGAAGATTCCATTGACTAAGCGTTACACCGGAATTACGCAGTCCCAGTGTTTAAATGTAAATAAACAAAGCAGAAAACTTGTACATATTCAATAAATTATTTCTAATCAAATGTAATAATTCAATATTTTTTGTACTTACTAGTTCATATACGGCCTTATGGAAATTTTTTGTAGTAATATAAATTAGATATTTGGTTCGAAGTGAAGATTTTGCTTTCGTAGATAGCATCTCGTCCCATTTGAAAATACATTAATTACTCTACTGCCAGAGCTTTTATATAAAATACTTGAGAAAGCGCAGTCTTCCTTCAGTTCTCATACACTAAGTACAGAATTAGAAGATATTGCAATCAACAAAAAATTTCACTTCGAGATTCTGAAAATCTCCACCTTTTAGATTTTTCCGAGTACGAAAAAAAAATTTGTGGGAGTTATGCATTTCTTTCTGTCTGCCTGTGAACATGGAAACTCCAAAATGAAGCGAACTAGAGTCATGAAATTTGGTATGTGGTCTTTGCATCAAAATTTTAGATTTGTTTCAAATGCTGAATAAATAAAACAAATAGAATCAACGACGTCTCTCTATCTGTGTGTAATGCGAAGGCAATAATAGCTCAAAACCACAACGAGCTGGACAAATGTAGCTCCGTATGTGGCATTTACGCCCAAATGGCATAGACTTGCATAGGCTTAGAATGAAAAGAGTCAACGGATAGAGTTAATGCTCCCAAATGCATATGCGATTCGCTTTATTATATTATGAGGCTGCCCACAAAGGCCGCGGTGGCCTAGTGGTAAGGTTTCGGTTTCAGGGCCGGAGCGTTCCAGGTTCGAAGCCCGATTTCTTTGAAGATCCGTCGTGTATATAGGCCTCTTGTGATGGCGTAACTAAAGAGGGCCGCAGGGGCCTTCTTATCTTAGTAGAAATATTTAGCGAAATAAATGTAGAAAATTTATTGAGAAGAAAAACCAACTCAGAAATATTTAAAGATCCACATATTATTAAACTCATAACAATCCACAGCTTACAGTGGGCTGGACATGCAGTGGCGTAACCAAAGGGGGAGGACGGAGGGGATGTCCTACCCGGAAGGCATTTCGATAGTGGCTGCTAAATCTGACACGCAGGTGAACAATTTTATAACTAAGAAGAGCAGCGGCACTAGCTCAGCCATTGTGTACATAAAAGAAACAGGTAATGTAAAAAAAATTAAAGACAATTCCTACTTAGATAATTCGAGATATAATGAAAAATGTACTGCGCATGCGCAAAGATATGGCTGAAATATGGAGGTGCTTCGATGATCCCATGAGCCATCCATATACCCAAGAACGAAGTCTGTAATGTTAATAGTTTTCGAGATATAATGAAAAACGTACTGCTCATGCGTCATGTAAAATATGAAATGACAAACAGACAGACACACAAGAAAGCGAATTAATATTGCATTGTCATCTAGTTCTGAGCTATGTTTAAAGTTTCAAGTCTCCAGCTCATCGGAAAGTTAGTTTAAAATCGATTGCAAAATTTGAACAAGATATATAAATAAATCTTAATAATATAAATAAATGTCATTGTGGGTATGTATGTTTGTATACATGTTTGTATGTATCTATGTTCCACATCTCCTCCTAAACCACTGCACTGATTTTAACCAAACTTTGCACACTTATTAATTAAGACAAGGGGAAGATTACTGACAACTTTTTCAAGCCCAAAAGTTAATTAAACAGTCAGTTAATTAAAAAATAACCGAAACAGTTTTTCCGTTGTAAGTTAGGAGCAAATTAACCCCCGAAGATTATTTTTATACCATTTTAAAGTTCAAAATTTTACCTTTTTAATGATATCAATTTTATATATGTGACATTTTTACTTCAATTTTTATTAATTTTTCAAAATTTAATAAAAAGTTGACACGCAGACGATTTTAAAATAAATCAAATTTAATGATACTAGAGTTGATACTGATGAGTTGCTAGGCAACGGTGTAATTACTTTGCCATTATTTTTTCTGTTTATTTTTTTTCAAATATCGTTTGGCAATGTTTTCATTGGTTCTTAAAGAATTATAAAGCTTATTTAATTAGATTAAAAAATCACTGCAGTTCATATCACCTGTCATTTTTACCTGCGTTTCTTAACAAATAATAAATCCTTAATAATATATTAAATGAGAAAGTGTGTGTCTGTCTGTTTGTTACGCTTTCGCGGCCAAACTACACTTGGAATAACTTATTTTTAATGTCAAACATCACGTGATCGTAAAGAAAGCCGCGATTATGTGATCTTTCTGAGAAAGTAAACAAATAATTTATTTATGGAGTAATAACTTAAATTACTCAACTCGACGCTTGATTTTCATTTTTCGAGTTTGCAGTCTATTTAATTTTAGTTATTTAGATTTGTATCTTTTCCATATCAGATTTTATTCAAGGAGTTGTCGATAAATTGACGCCGGGACAGAAATCTATTGATAGATATGATTTAGCTGCAAGAGTTTTTGGATTAATATTTAGAAACTAATGTTAATTATAACTAAAGGAAAATATGCGACGATATAGTAATTTGTTTTATGTATTCTTTTGAATGGTAGAAGTGGATGACATATAGCATTATGAATGGTATATTCCACAGATTATAAGGGCCTGATGATACCATTGAGTACAATGATGTAATTTACAGTAACGGAGAATGTATGAGGAATAAGAGAATGGTTTTTGAATTGGTAATTTCGGCACTCATTAATGAAAGTTTAGGTCAGATAAATAAAATAAAAATATGTCACAAATGGAGGGAGGTATTACAGAATATCTACCTGTAGATGCGCTAATGGGCAATAACAAGTAACATCAACTTCTTCATATAACAGATAACAAGTTCTTCCAACTCCTTAGAATAGTCAGGGGTACCTTCCGACAAGCTGAGATTAAAAGTCGGTGTGCCAGTACTATTGATACGTAACCTCGATGTACCGAGACTGCGCACGGTTACAAATTGCACACCTAGGTCCAAACGTCGTGAGTGTGTTTAAAAACGTGAGTGTTTTAATTTCATGCAATCCGATAATACCGAAGGATTTACCATCCAAGTTCAAAAGGTAAAAATTCCCTTTAAAATAGTATTTGGCAGGCTCAGGGCCAGACACTCAAAGGTGCAGGCGTACATTTGGAAAAACCATATTTTCCCCATGGGCAACTATATGTGGCGTGTTCACGTGTGTCCAGACCATAAAACATCTACATCCGTGCAAAAAACGTAAAACAAAAAACGTCGTAGACAAAAGTGTGTTAGCATAGATAAACAAATTACCTAACTATAGCAGCATACACTCCTGTTAGTCGTCCAATTATGTATTATCAATCGTCAAAACTTTTAATTTCCCCTTTCAACATGTAACGAAACATTTACATTCGTGAATTTAAAAAATTTAATAATTCAAATTCTCCGCTCACGAAGTCCCGGGTAGCAGCTAGTATATATATATAGGGAGAGTGTGAACTAATAGTAGGAATTGAAAAAATGAATAATGCAATTAATTCATAATTTTCGCCTTTTGCCGGTAAATTGCCAATATTTGAAGGAAAGACTGATGGTAGACGTGCGATTCACAACCTATATGCAGAGATCGAGGGCTTCAAACGACGAATTACGTCATTAATACTTTTGTTTTAGGTTTATGTGCCCTATGTAGCATATAAAGGGAGGGCGGCATGCTGCAACTTCCTCTTTCAATGGCGGCAAAAGCTGGAGTGGTGCGGAAATTTGGAGAGGGGATGCCAGCTCAGGTGTCGTCCTCTGACTGAAGTTTAAAATTACGAGGTCCGTCCCAAAGTAGCCCTCGTGTTGCTTCTAAACAGGACGTTAATATATAACTAAACTAAACTAAACTGAGGCTATACACAAAAAAACGCCATATTGTGGAAGGATATGAAAAAGTCGAGGGGAGAACACTTCCCAGTGCTTGCATTAGAAATCAATGATGTTCTTTTTTACCGAAAATGATAGCAATTCCATTTTAAAAAGCTTAAATGCATTCGAAGTTTTAATTGAACTTTTGTATATAGAATCGTCACAAAAACTTCAACTTGGAATAGACTTTTTCTTTATCCGAAATTTTGATATTTTCATTTCAAAATAAGTGTAGGCAAAAAATATATAAAATAAAATCATTTTACATGTTATCTATTTATTTATTTTTTTACAAATAATGCGACATCGCATTTTTCTTTAATATGAATGCTTTAAACCTCCCTGGGTTCGATTCGGCACTTTTCCTAAACATGTCCAAATTTTAAAAAATATTTTTAATATGTACATGTCGAATCATGCTGAATGAAACTATCAAATATCTTTTTAATTATTGCAATCAGTAAATGCAGTGTTGCCAATCGGAACAAAGGAATTTTTTTTTATTAATTACACCTATTTGCACATTTGTTGCCACTACAGTCAGAAAAAAATATTAAATACATATGTTCTCTGGGTTTAATATTTTTTTAACAATTTTGGAAATTAAAGAAAAAATATCTCGGAAATGCAAGTGACATTACTTAATATATATATATATATATATATATATAAATTTTAAGAACATTGTCTTAGGATATAAGTTTCATCAATTGATTTTCTGGAAAATTTCAAAATTGAGAAATAATAATTAAGAAGAGAAGTGACAAACCTTCAGTAGGAAAATGTTTATTTTGTATGTTTGTTGCTTGTTTGAAGATTATTTTTAATGCCAATCAAGAATGTGGGGTTGCATAGTACGCAGGGTTGTCTTATCCGTTGGGATAATTGGGCAATATCCCAGATTGATTCAAAGGCGCCTAAAAATTTACTCTATTGATTTAATTTCGAGTTTGGACCAAAAAATTTGTTTAATATTAAGTTTAAATAGATTGAAAGTAAAAATAATATTAGAGTTTTTAATCTGACAGCCATTAATTTTATAATGATACATACATATGTATATCATTTCCAAAAATATTCATACAGAGACAGTCAGTGTGAAAATCCTAAATTACTCGTGTAATAGAAATTACCTACATTATAAAAGCTGGCTCTCAAAATCCTATTTTGAAAAGGCGCCGATTCATAAAATTGTTAAGTGTTAATCAGATAACCGATTACTTTTTTTTTCTTGCTCCTCAGTTATTTCATTACATAGGTATTTTCGCTGGTTCGGATGGGTCGCCAAAATACTGTAGTGCTAAGGATTAGAATCACCACTACAACAATCAAATCTCACTGTAATTCCTGATTTTATTCAATGTCAGTAGCTAGTTTAAACCGATTCCTGGAAACATGGATCTTGAAAAGAATTTGACTCTCAAAAGGAATCTTAATCGTTTTACTGTTGATCTTTGACTCTTTTGACTAATGAGTTTGCCGATCACTGCTCTAGCCAATGGCGCTCAAATTTGTTAAGATGACCCTGACGACCCGCACTTATATTTTTGATTACAAGTTTTAAGTGTCATCCATACATGGAAGTATGCTACTAATTCGGAAGGAGAATATTCCCGAATTTTTTTCTTTATGTACGGTTCTTCTTCTGATTTTTTTCTCTTGTTTATGATTTTATATGAAAATATCACAGGTTTTTGTAAAGTTTCCCAAGTTCTAACCTTTACTTTCAGTTATATATCTTCGGCACATTTTTCTGATTTTTAAAACAAGATACAGTAAAATCTGTGTATTTTGTAACTTTTTCCATCTCTCTGCCTCCGCCATTATTTGCTAGACGGTTAAGGAGCGTCTTCCGATGTCTCTTCCACTTCATGTCCGCCACACTGTTTAAATAACCAAAAGGTTAGAGTCGCAGGGGCATAAAGTGGTGTTCTGTTTTATATCTATACTATATTGTAGGGACCTAGAAAATATATTGTTATAGACTGGATATCGTCATAGACAGTTTGACGATTTTAGCATCCAATGTTTATGTGCGTGTGCATGTATTATTTCACTAACATATTCTATTACTCTTATTGATTCATCTCACAAATAATCGCTGATATAAAATTATTCTTTTACTCTTATTGATTCATCTCACAAATAATTGCTGATATAAAATTATTCTATTACGCTTATGATTCATCTCACAAATAATCGCTGATATAAAATTGTATTTTATAAACATATAAAATATACTGATAAAAAATTTTATATTTAAACTTTTTTTAAGAACTTCAAAATGAAAATTTTAGTTCAAAACTGTAAGCATTGTTATTTACGGCATTTTTAAATCGTTTTCGTTTGCTATACACTTTACTTCTTACTTTCTCGTATACGAAGTGTATACAAAGAGAAAGAATTGTAATCGTCAAAAAATTCGAACTCGAGATTTTGACGAATCTCCACGTTTTAGACCTCCCCGAGTCCGAAAAACACAATTTTCGAATTATGTCTGTCTGTGAACACGATAACTCGAAAACTATTAAAACTACAGAGATGAAATTTGGTACGTGGTCTTTACGCATAATTTGTAGGTTTCTATCAAATTTTGGACAAAATCCGTCCACGGGAAGTTTGTCTGCCTGTATGTCCGTATTAATGTGAACACGATAACTTAAAAACTTAAATAGCTAGGTGTATAGAATTTGGTACACAATTTTATCTTCAGGAATATAGGTTTGTATCAAAGTTTGAACCAAATCCGTCAAAGGGTTGACTGTCTGTTTGTCTGTATAATCGCATACTTTTGAACGCAATAACTTCTTTTAAAAATTACTTTGATAAATGAAATTTAGTATGTGGCCTTCTTATCTTAATGGTAGATTTGTGTCCAATTTTTGTCTCAGTCGGTTAAAAAAAAGGCGTTCAAATTGCAAATTTCGTTTTCTTTATCTTACACCCAGCCCTATCACGTAGACTTTTAATAAAACTTCCGCATTGGACGACCTTCGGAAATGGTGGTATGACATTTCGCTTATTTTTGTCTCCACTGCGTTAGGGGTTCCTGTTCGTTTCATTGGCTTTTAGTTTATTTTTTTCTCTACATGTGTTAGGAGTATACGAGAAAGTTTAGGGGAGACCACTCCCGTTGATTTTTAAATCATCTCTAACGTCTTTTCTTTCTTTTTTCCCCAAGAAAATAGCTATCGTTCCATATTGTTTGCAGCATCAACCAGCTTTAGTTCTCTATCCATTTCCGAAATTATTTGCAGCTTTTCTTCAAATGCCAATGTTCTACGCCGCGCCATCCTAGATTCAAGGTGTTAAACACATCAAAAGCAGATTTCATGAAACAAGTGAAGCCGAAGTGCTAAATGCGGACGAACAAGTTAGTGCCCACCAGGAGTCGGAGGCAAACAAACGTCTGTAATCGCCAACCCCCCCCCCCCCTCGGCTCCCCTGTTTTCTGACATTCTTAATCATAAGGTATTGTTTTCCAAGGAAACAAATTGGGATTAAACTGTTCCAGCTTTCTAAAGAGGTAAAACTATCGCTATAGACAGGTGAGTCTAAAAGTGATTACCGTTGTAGACAGATTGAAAATACATCGAGTTAATAGGAATTCCGCCAAAACCAAAGAAAGCATCGTTATAGGCAGGTTTATCGTTATAGACAGTATCTTTATACAAAGGTTTCACTGTATTTTGTATCTGAACATAATGACCAAATGACACTCTAAAACGCAACTAAACCACACAATAAATTATCCATTAATATCCTCCTAAGCTAAACATTCAATATGGTGGAATGATAAATTCCACGAGTTTATTATCTTCAAAATATTAGGTTTAAATCAAATTCAACGCCTTGATTTATTTTTGCAAATCATATATGGAAATTGATATATTTATTTATTTTCTATTTTTCAAAGTCAAGAATTGCTTTTTTAAGATTGTATCTTCCAGATGATTTTCAATCTCAAAGCTGATGAAAATTAAGAAACAAAAAATAACAATATTATGCTTTTCAAAAAGAAAATCTATAGTGTTATTTTCATGAAATAAGTGCCTTCTTTATTAGGGTGGACCTGTTTACTCCATTCAGGAAAATTTGCGAAATTAGTTAGAAAAATCGTTACGAAATGCTTCCTGTTTATCCCGATTAAATTAATTGCTTGTTTACTTTTAATCGACGTAGAAAATATTTTGCATAACTCATAGAAAGATATGAATGACTTTCATTGAAAAATTTTTTGAAGATACATAATTCAACATTTTTTATATCTCTACTAATAATAAAGGAGAATGTGTGTGTGTGTGTGTTGGTCTTCTACAGGTCAGACCGCTAGACCTAGAGATACGAGATTTGGCACAAACATACTTTGAAGGGTAGGAATGTGCACCTCGGAGCCCTTTTTTGAAATTCTAATTAATTAAAAATTAAGCTAAAGTTTGGCGTTTTTACTTAATAACTTCCGAAAATATTACAGCACAAAAATTATTTTTATACCATCCGAAAATTTAAAAAATTATCTTTTCAAGGATACCAATTATGTTGTCGTACGATTTTTTCTCTAATTTTAATAAATTAAAAAAATATTTTTTGGCATTATTTACAACAATACTTTTCCTTGTTACAACGCATTTCAAACCGTTTTCATTGTTTAAATAAATATTTAATTGCGTGTTTCTCTTCCATCACTGTAAGCTAAGAAAATATCTAACTTGTTTTTACTTTCTTCTTTTATTTAATCAATTTTTCTGTCAAATCTGTAAAGGAAGTCCTCAAGATAGCAAGTATATAATGAAATAATCCAGTAAACTTAAAGATTATCGTTGCTATGGTTTAATTTTTTATCAGCATGTTTTGAGCCAATTAGCATGCTGCTGGACCTAAAATGTGCCTCCCCAATTTAATGTTGAAATCAAATATGCAGTTTACACTAATGTAGACAAGGAACATGACAAGTACAAGTCTGCGAAAAGAACTCGGGCTATATGTCTATAGCAATTTGAAGTTTAAAACTACTTTGTTAAGGGAACCATGAATATAAAATTATGCTTAGGAGATTCATTTGACGTTTTATTTCCGGCGATCAAGCTGGTCTCCGAAGGCGGCTAGTTCGAAAAAACTTTAAGATGTTTAAAAAAATTAAAGAAAACGATTCAATATTTTTACTTAGTATCTAAATTTGAATACAGGTAATCTTAAACTATTCATCAAAATACTCCCAACAGGATTTTAAACTTCTCAATCTGAAACTTAAAGAAAGAGAAATTTTAAACTTCGAAACTCGAATTTTCTCTGATTTGAAACTGACGAAACGTAAGCGTGGAGCTCGGTAGTCAAAAAAGCATACAATTAAACAGAGAATGCCATGTCACATGATGTCACAGTCGCGTGATACACGAACCTGTGCATGCCACCTAATATAGAACTGCATGTTACCTTACTCTGTTATGCGACGTCACGTTCTTTCTCATTCCAAAATGCCCAAGGGAATTCCAAAATCAAATTAACGCGAAGCATTTGAAATGTATCGCGCGCGAGTGAATTCATTCCATCGTAAATTTTTACATAATTTCAGACATTTCAGGTCTCATTTGTTAATTATAACTTTTCATCTTTTAAAATATTTTAAATGATTTTTAGTACACAAATCTGTTCTGCCACCGGAGAGGGAAGGGAGACACAACGAGTACGGGTTTGAAAAGCCACCGGATAAGTAAGAGGGTTCTCGCTTCTCTAGGGGGTATAGTAATGGTGCGGGATTGAGTTACCTCCATTCCGATGACGAGGCGCACCTCCTGCGACAGGGCTTGAGCAGTGGCTGGTAATGGCTATTAGAGCCTCATCCTCAGTTTCTATATAGACTTCACGAATACTATCACTCAGATCGCCCTGGATTCTTAGACAGAGTGGGGGTAACTCGAATTCTGGTTTCACAAATTTGTTCCAAAGCAACGCTACCAAAATAAAATCGAAATACATTGAATGTTTCATTTTACTAATTGATTTGTTTATACATAATTTAGCTAAAATACAGTTACAAGGAAATCCAAAGTGAAATCCAGTGGGTGGTTTTGAATTGTATTCTCAGAAACACGAAGCTCATGCGGAAAGTAAGATTTTCATACCGCCAGTAGATAGCAGATCATACACTACGAAAAGCTAATGCGCATGTGTAAGAGACATATAACATGTTTATAGCATTTGGCAATTTGCACTTTCGACTGTTCGAATCATCTATACTTATAAAAGGGAATGTTTGTGTGTGTGTGTTTGTCTGTGATGTCCAGACGAATCTATGGCACTTACAGACATGAATTTTGGCACACAGGTAGTCGTAATGGTGACTGAATGCACCTCGAAGCCGAAATTTTAAAATTTAATCTAGCAAATTTTTTATTTAATGTTTTGTGTTGTTTTGGTTGATTTTTCGCACTAATTTCTCAATAGAATGGTTTCGAATAATTGTACGACAAAAATAGATTCACCATCAGAAAGAGCAAGCGATTTCCGTTCTAATGAAGTTAGTTTTGAATTTCTAACGTAATTTACTGAATTTTGCGAAATTTTTAAAAAAATAGCCAGTTTTGCCATCGAGATGTTATTTTTGTTTTTAAATTTGTTGCATCCGACTTTCTAATAACACTATTATTTTCAATTTTTTCCAGCTTATAACTAGAACGGTTCTGTCGGATTTAAAACAAGAACGGTTAAAATATCTTTTCCCGCTTATCTTTAATTAATTTTTTCCTCGGCAGATGAAAGTTATTCTTCTCGAGGTAATTTTCTCCCGCGACACTTTTCCGGAACGCAGCTGGCTATTTGATTGGTTGAAGCGGAGGTGACGTCATAACCTTGAATTGAATGACTGATTATTATTTTCGGCAGTATCTTAACGTATTTATTCATCTCGCATACTTTGCTTGCAGTATAATAATTTTCACGTTGCAATTTTTTAATATTGTTTTGGATTAACTTTTCTACAAATAAAATGCCATTATCGCGAGAAAAAAAATAAGCGCAAAAATCAATAATGTGTATCTTTTGTTTTGATTTTGTTTTCAAAATTTTTTCATGTCATTGTGGGCGGTTTTTTTCTTTCTTTCATTTTGTTGAAGTCCTGATTCCACGGGCAACGCCGTGCGCGTACTGCTAGTTGACTCCGCGCTATGACAAATGTCTCATTTCTGGTGAATGTCTCATTTCATCTGAATATGCTGCAAAATAGTCCAACTATAAATTCCAATAAATACTTCCATGCAACTGTGTTTACCTTCTGCTTACGGCCCTAAAGAAAGTCATTTTCTGGATAACCCTAGTATTTTTTAAAATTATAAACTAAAGAGCTTTATAACTCAAAAGAATTCTTGCAGATAGATGTTTTTTCTAAAAGCTGGAGTTTACTGTCGTTAAACAAGTGACCATCAGAATTACTTAAGATTTGTGCTGTCAATTGTCAAAGATTCGAAACTACTCGAAATATAAAACGATTTTTTTATATTCGAGTTTATTTGTAAAATGGATTATGGTTTATTTGCTGAGTTATTTAGCATCATGTTTGAGTTTTTATTTTTAAAATCTTCATTTTTTAATTAAGTTAATAATTAGGAAGAGGGGAATTTAATTTTTTTATACTTAACTGATTTGCCGATGCACCGTGCGGGACTCGAATTATCGGTATAATCTAAAAATATCCCACTTATAGGCGTTACAATTCGATACACAAATTACGAAGAATTCATAAACATCTGAAGTATTCTATGTACTCGTAGTTCCATCAAAATGACAACACATTACGAACATGGTTTTATCTGATAAGTTGGAAAAGAAATAAAAATAGTTAAATTATTAAAGATCAAAAGATGATATGGAATTTCTGTTAGTTTGCATATAGTATTTGTGATAGGACAGAGTAATTAAAAATAGATGTCTTTCCTTCCTTTTAAAAAAAGGACTTGATCGATAAAAATATTACTGTTGAATTTAGATAAAGATTCCAAACAGTTTAGAACTTAATTCTAAATAATATTACTCTATCGATTTTATACATTTTTTGAGTAATTCTTTAAAAATTCGGAATTTAATGCTTCTTTTTAGAAAGTACTTGAAATTAATAAATAAGTAATAGGTATAAACGTTAAATTAATAGAATTAAATATTTACATAATTTCACAGAAATTGCGCATTTATTAATAGTGCAACGAAAATGATGTAGACTAAATCAGATTTTAAGTCAAAATGAGATATTAAATATTTATTAACATACTTAAAATTTGACTAAAATATATAATTTACTGAGAAACTATTTATTATATACAAATATGTCCCATAATTAGTCAGTTAATACTATAGAAGTATTGTTTGATGAATTATATGTATACTTAATTATAGTATAAAATTATTGACATAGTTGAAGATTGAAAAGATAATGGATCTAATGACATCAACCGTTATTCATATCGAAGAGAATTTCAGGGAATAAGTTTTAAATTGGCCATTCTTGGAATAAATACTTTCATCTGATTTCTAAGTAAAAAGTATTTATATTTAATTAGAATACTTCAAAACACGAGTAAACTTCTAAATGTAAATATAAAGTGCCTCATAAACTGAATATAAGAAGTACTTTATACTACCAAAAGAGATATTAACTGTTATGAACAATGTACTAATTTCGGAAAATTATATGTATGGGGCCTTATGAATTCGGCACTGGAAGATTGCAGGTTCGAATCCCGATTCCACCAAAGTTCCGTCGCATTCGTCAGCCTCCTCACGTTGAACCCGAAGGAATTTAACACGTTAATCGCCCAATGAATCAAATATGATTCATATCTAAAGTGTAATTATATGACTCATTTTCTACTGTAGTTAAGAGTTGGCTGAGAAGGGGGGGGGTCATCTAATTAGATAGATGGTTCGATTAACTTGTTAATAACCTCTCGTTGATATGATATTGAATTGTGGAGCGAAGGTGCTGGTTCAGATGTCGCTGTTGTCATCTGTTCACGGTTCAAAACGAATAGATCCATCCAGAATCCATCCTCCCTACTTTGATTCAAAATAATTCCCATGTTTAATTAAAACGGGACGTATGCGTAATTAAACAGAATAAAACTTGCGGAAGTAGTCCACTTATGACGCTTTGTGGAAAAAGAATTGATTTATCACTTGTGATAAATGTTATCTAGCATCAATCTTCACACAGACTTAATTTAAACTGTTAAAAGTAGACACCATTACCTACTTCGCCTGAACTGTCTGCCATTCTTCTAACACATGCCTGAATTCATCTTTTTCTCACCGTATTTAAAGCCGCACCCGCTCTCTTAAGAATAGCCATTGATGTAGATTCTGATTTCAGACGTGGAAATAAAATGTAGTAACATGGAGCTAGGTCTGGATAATAGGGAGAGTTGGGCATTTATTCTGTTTCTTTACCTGATGCATATACAGTGGCTCCCAAAATTGATTATACACTCCTCTCTCTCTTCATTAAAGGTGTTAAAATGTTATAATAAATTCACGTTTCAACTTAAGAGCTGAAAGAATGATAAAACGTATAAACAAGAACAAAGGATTGATAATATTTTTTATTAACATAAACTTTATGTCAAAGTTTCAAATTCCTTAGTCACAAAATTGAGTATACAGTTAGTCTAACTCGCTAATGAAAAGAAAAATGACATGAGGCTATATTTTGTTGCATATCCTTTTGCTTTCAAAACACCTTCTAAACGGCATGCGATTGAGTTAACAAGAGGTTATATTTTTGCCCATTCTTTTTGCATACAGTTTTTAAGTGTTCTTTATTCCTAATGTTGTGTTTCTGAGCAGATATTTCCAATTTAGATCGCAAATTTTCAATAACATTGAGATATGGGGACTGAGGTGGAGTATGCAATCGCGTTTTATACTTGTATAATAACCGTAACTTCACAATTTCGGCTGTATATTTGAGGTCGTTGTCTTGTTGAAAAATAGAATTTGAACCTAAACTCAATTTCTGTGCACTTTGTTTTAAATTTTTATTCAGTATATTCAAATATTTCATTTCATTCATTTTTCCACCGATAAAAACCGAAATCCCCACTTCATTTGCAGACATATCACCCCATATAAGGACTGATCTTCCCTCGTGCTTGACTGTAAAAATGGTGTTTGGGGCAAGTAGTTCAGAATTAAGGTTTAATTAAGCATAGATTCGACCATTACTTCCAAATATATTAAATTTACGTTTGTCTCTGAATATGACGTTTCTCCGAAAATCTTCAGGCTCTGAAATATGTTTTTTAGCGAAAGCAATTCTTTTTATCTCTATTGACTTTGTGAATGAAATTTTTTATAGCTACAATTCCTTTATAATTAGCTTTCCTGAGCACCCTTCTAAAAATGTTTCTGCTGAAACACTCCTTTCTATTGCTGTAGACGTCGATGTAATAATTTCTACAGCAATCAATTCAGAATTTTTTCTTATTTGTCTTAAAATGTTTGTTTTAGTCGTTGAACTGAAAATTCCTTTTCTTACTCTACTAGGCTTATTTGATATTAGTTTAGAATTTTTATACTTTTGCATGATTTTTTGTATGTATCCATGACTACTCCAAGCATTCTTTTCAATTTCACATCAAGATTTGGTTTATTCAGATATTCGAATTACAATTTTCGGAGTATCAACATTTGTTTCAGTTCTAGAGCTAATTTTGAGAATTAAAAAATATATAATAACTTATTTCTCTCATGGGTGTCAATTCCTGGTGCATCGCAGCATAAAATTTATTACGCTGTTTCATTTAAATAAAAGAACCGGTGGCTAAATTGCAATTTTTTGAGGTGTATACTCAATTTTGTGACTCTCAAATTTGGAACCTCAACATAAAAATTTAGCCAATTAAGTTATTATCATTTTGTTTCCTTGCTAAATAAATTCTATAACGAGCATTTTACATTATTGTAACTATTAATATTAAGTGAATATTTTAAGATACTATTTTAGACGTTTAATGAAGAACATATGTGGTGTATACTCAATTTTGGGAGCCACTGTAGGTTCGCTAGCTCTTCTGATCAGGATGTCACAATTTTAGCACCCATCTTCCAAAGACTCATTTCTTGCTTAGTACAGTCTTGTAGAATAGTAAATGTGCTAATTTCTCTACAACTATAACTCCACCATCTTAATGAACATCAGCAGCTGTGTTTGTTATGATGTCGTTCTGTGTACTAGTAGTAACAGAAAATAAACCTTCTTGTTTTGAAAATAAAAAAGCCCCTTAATTTATTTGTGTTAACTAGAATAATTCAGTTTATTTTGGTAAATTTTTTTTTCTCTAATTCAATTCTAGATTTTAAATTTTTTCCTTAAACTTATAACCTTCATTTTACTGTTGTTACTTTATAGCGTTTTTCTAGAATGTCGTTCTGTGTACTAGTAGTAACAGAAAAGAAACCTTCTTGCTTTTGAAAATAAAAAAGCCCCTTAAATTATTTGTGTTAACTAGAATAATTCAGTTTATTTTGGTAATTTTTTTTCTCTAATTCAATTCTGGATTTTAAATTCTACCCTTAAACTTATAACCTTCATTTTGCTGTTGTTACTTTATAGCGTTTTTCTAGAATTTTGTTGACTTACGTTTAGCGCTACGTGGGAAAAGGTAACCATTTCCCCATAAACTCAAAGCAAATAAAACCAGAAAACTATAAGATAGATATTAAATCTAGAATATGTTGACACATCTCAATTTTGATTATACTTTTAGAAGAGACATACAGAGATTACTATAACAAAAACATTTGAAGATTTTTGACATTAAATGGCATTTCACAACAATAAACAGATTTTGAAAATACACGTGTACAGAAATTTATCCTCGAAAACAAGTCGACGACCTTTACCAGACTCCAGGAAGAACATAATTTTCGCACTTCTTTTTGGCGAATGATGCTTGATTTACTTTCAATTAAAATCTTCATCTTGCCGCGTTTGATACATAATTTTTTTAAACTGATTTCTTTAAAATAGTTTTGTAATTAAATTGCTGATAAAACATTTTAGCATTCCAAATATTTATTATACCGTTTACAGCTGAAGAAAAAGGCTTACTCCAATATTTTTACATGTTCACGGAGAGTAAACGTTTTAATGAGCTGCAAAAGTAGACACGCGATATATTTTTACATTGAACTGAATTGAATTGAAAAACTGAATGCTATATCATTCATGCCATTTTGCACCACAATGACAGTGGGTGTTTTAGCATTCATTTTCGCTAACGTGTTAAATATATATTGAACTTAAAAAGTAATGCGATTGCATGCTTAAATATGCAATAAGAAGTTAAATGTTTTCCTGGTTCAATTAAATCATATTTATTTTTCTTTTAAAACTAAGATATTTTTTTGCTGTTTTTCATTATAAATAGTTTCTTTCCTTTTGAAAAGTGATCATACATTCGAAGAATTCTATCTTTATCCTCTTGCTAAAGATAGAATTCTAAATAAAGGTCGAAGAATCAGCGGAATGCAAATCGATCGTTGTTTAGAACAAAACTGGATTGATTGGCTAATTGATGGAAAAATGTTTTTGATGTGTATGCTCATAAAAATAAATGCTTTATCTCAATATTTCTTAAAAATGGTCCGTAAACTTTATAAAAGTAGTCTGCCAATCGAGTTTTTCTAAAAAATAGTAAGAAAAAAATGTATTTCGTTTTGGTGGGAATTAGTCATCATAGCTGTAATGTAGGAATTTCAAAATAATAAATGTTTTCTTTTTTTGCCTTATCTGTGAGGTCAAAAGATCAAGCTAAATGCAAGAGGGGCACATCCAATTTCGTATGGTAAAATGTCTCTTTGCTGTTCGTATTTGAACCATTGGAATGGAATATATTCTAAAGTTTCATTCTGCTTGCAAATATTACAAAGCGTCGAAGTAGTGAGTTGGAGCTTCAACATCTCAGCAGCTTTCGTCGGATATGATTTAGTTCGAAAACGTGATAGTTACCCGTATTACTTTTAAAAGGTACCAAAAGTCAAAATGTCCACGGCTGACTCCATTGGGGGGATCGGGGGGACCCCCTGTCCAGGATGCTATGCCTCCCTCCCCCGTCGGGGAAGACTTTTGTACCCTGTTCACGCAACGGGGTATTCAACTAGTAGATAAATGATCTGGCGAAGATTTGAGCCACCCCTGCCGCCATGGAGCAGGTAGTGCCCCCCCCTGTGGAACAGACTGTGACCCCCCAGTCGGACAGACTCTAACGGCACTCCTGGAAATGGCGTGCTACGCACATTGATGTGTTTGCTCCAACAACCGAAAGAGGAGCGATGATCTGGTGACAGCTTGGAGAAGAGGCGCGTTCATTCATTCGATTCATTTTACGCTCCAGAATGCTTCCACCGATATGAAGGATGCTGGCTAAAATAAAGAAAAATGTCACCCAGTCTTATCGGGCCTGTGTGAAAACAGAGATAAGGAAATCCACACGTGATGATATTAACCAATGATGTTTCGGACACCCATTGTGTCTGAAACAGTAATTATAAAACGCTCCCAAAAAGACGAACGAGCGCGACGCATTCCGATTCCGTTATCAGTTTCTTGGCGGACAGGAATCGGAACTGGTTTTCGGCGATAAAAGTGTTCTGAGGATCGATTTTTTGTACTAAAAGATCGAAAGGTGAATTTTTTCATTCGCTCCCTTTTGGAGTCCAGAAAACGCTCAATTGAATTTAGCGTGACTGCTGTTCAAAACTACGATATCCATCCCAAATATCTCGAGTTCGAACAAAACTATACGTCAATATTCTTTCACATGCGAAAGTCAAATGTACATCTAGAATTTCTGCATTTCGTATTTGCGGAAATTTGACAACGTGTTGCGCCGACAGACTCCCATAAAAATGAAATCAGGGTCATCGGGAAAGTTTGGACACATTCCAAAAAATCATAACTCCAAAAGTAATTCAGGAAAAACAATAATTTTCTCTGTAGAGTAGACGGTAATTCACCTAGATTTTAAGAAGTAACTGTTTAGACGAGGTGCGTAAGTGATGGGCGACAAAAAAGTCTGGCGAGCTGCATTTCTTCCATGCAGTGGCGAGTATTCGGGAGAAAGCATAATGCGTATTGTTGCTTAGCGGAGTTCACATCTCTAACCAGCGGGAGTAGTCTCCCCTAAACTTTCTCGTATACTTTTCCAAAAAGGTGCTGTTTCCCCTCCCCCCGCGTGGATAAAAAAATTGGAACCTACTGTAACCCAGAATCCAATGACTATCAGGAGGTTTTTCATTGTCGATTATAGTGATTGTAAAGTATTTAGGTAAAGAATCAAATTCAAAGAGATGCGTACCGATTAAAACGCCACTCTTGCCGGCTCAAGGACAAAGTGACGTAATCCTTCCGCGTGCACAGAGATTGCTACCAGTACGCATGAGTATGGAGAATAGGATTAGAAAAATTAATTATGCAATTTGAACGCCTTTTTTTTAACCGATTGAAACGAAATTTGGGCACAGATCTATAATTAATGTTACCAACCGTCATACCGATTTTTATTTATCTAAGCCAAAGGGTTTAGGAGATATAATTTTTACAAGTATGCGGATTCCTAACATTAATTATAGATCTGTGCCCAAATTTCGTTCCAACCGGTTAAAAAAATGCGCTCAAAATGCTTATTTAATTTTTTTTAATCCGATTCTCCACGCGTCACTTTGTCCTTGAGCCGGCAAGAGTGGAATCTAGCTGTGTGTGTTAGATGCGTTTTCATTGGTACTCATCTCTTTGGATTTGATTCTTTACCTAAATATTTTACAATCACTACAATCTACAATGAAAAACCTTCTGCTAGTCATTGGATTCTGGGTTACAGTAGGTTCGAATATTTTTTTATCCACGCGGGGGGAGCGGGAACAGCACCTTTTGGGGAAATATACGAGAAAGTTTAGGGGAGACCACTCCTTCTGGTTTGTATCCGTATTTCCCGTTTTTTTAAACTGCTTGTACCATCGTTTTATGCTTATACGCAGAAGGTGGCCCTTTGCGATAAACACGCTGGTAGTTGCTGTCTAACATGGGCAATTTTCACATTACACCACGCACACCCCCGAACTCGGAGCCAAAATGGCTCCCTGTCGGTTATATAGACGTGCGTGAAACTTTATTAATAAAGAATTAGAAAAAAGCCCCCAAAAAATTACAAGCAAGAGTTATAACATAATATAACAAATGAACATGAAATAATATACACATCAGTATATTATCTCGGTGTATATAATTGAACATCAATTATATACACCGAGCAACTGCGATTATGTAAATACAGATGAGCGGCTTCATAGTTGCAGCCTCGGAACAGAGTGGAGGCCGTTTACTTCATTTCATTACTACGGTTTTCGAGAGAGGTTTTCATCATATGGCAAAAACAATTAAGTTGAGTACATAATTAAGAGTGTGTGTGTGGTTAATGTGTGTATAATTTTTAAAAAAATGATGGGAGGCTGTCTTTTTCAAACAGCGGCTGATGCTAAAGGAGTAGGACTACTTTACTCGCGCGACTCTTTCGTTTCTCGAAGTTTCTTGGTTTCTCTTTGCTACTCGCGATACTCTTTTGTTTCTCAAAGTTACTCGCGATACTCTTATTTCTCAAAGTTACTCGTGATTCTCTTTTGTTTCTCGAAGTTAATCTCAATCCTCCTTTGTTTCTCGAAGTTAATCTCAATTCTCTTTTGTTTTCAACTAAATTTTCTCAATTTTCAACTCAATCATGAAATCTCGCTCGCGAAAATGTGACCAGCGAGAGCGTTAGCCAATTGTGCGCGCGCACCTCATGCGTGTGACGTCACCAATTCATGCGTATTTTTGCACATCTTTGCGACTCAGTAGTCGCTGAACTACAATTCCGATTTTCAATTTTTTTTTTGTAATTTCTGTTGTTACCCTTTATCTCTAAAATAAGACATTAGTTATGTTTTTAACATATGTAGTTACCGAGATGTAGAGGATCTCCCATACAACGTTTTCTGTGGCTTTTTGGCGTGTGAATCAAATTCCTTCCGAGATCCCAATGGGAGGAACGTAGTCCTACGTTAAAATTGAAATCTTAAATGAAACAAGAACATTTTTAATTGATCCGGAAAAGCAATTCCTCATGAGATGAACTAAAATTAAGAAGTCTCCTGATTTTAATACGAGACAGGTGGTTTATGAGTATTCTGTCTAACATGGACAGATGAATGTGCCAGAAAGTTCAAAATATTAGAATAGTTTCGTTGTAATCTATTCCAGCATGTTTTAACATTGCTGTTGCGCATCTAGCGATTTACGCGGTTTGGTTTTTATTTTATTTTCTGCTGAATCCCGCGATATATATCTTACTATTGCAGCGTTGAATCGTATTACAATATTGTAACATTCAATAAAAATAACAATTCGCTTCATTTGAAAATTATTATACAGTGATTTAAAAATTCTGCAGTTGGTGGTTGAGGCTCCAAATATGGTTTACTTGGACTCGCGGGAGGTTTAAAAGGCTTAAAAATGTGTAGTTTCATCAAATCATCAGTTTCATCTCGAGGTCGAATTGCTTCACGTTTATAATACTTTTTATTTCTATACTTTGTATATGAAAAAGCAAATGTAAATTCGATTTGCAAGATTTTAATGTTCATGGCAGTTTTTGAAAACTAACTATAGATTTTAATCGAAGACCAACTGTATATGGATAAGTCTTTGGGAAATTTCGGGCTAAGAGAAGCTAGTTTTGGCGTAATGCAAGCTTCTTGCCGAAAAATTTCCCCAATATTTTGAATCTATTTCGAATATAGTCCTTAGCCCTTGACAAAGTGGACTAGAATGGATTCCTTGTTAGTTTAATTCGATTCTCTCAGAGTATTTTTCTTAGTTTTTTGCTTTCTTTGAATGATTTTGATTTCCACTGGTTTTTTGTGTGCAGCTGCAATTGCTCGCTACTTAACATTGTCTAAATTTTATTGTTTAAGTTTTATTGTTTAAATCTTGTTGTTTATGTTTAATGTTTAAGTTAAAATGCTTTTAAATTTGTTTATTCTACTTTTTCTAGTTGGTTTTTAAGCTGTATAAGAACAAGCTGATTTTACTCTCATCTTTTTAGATTTAAACAACAGAATTTCTTCAAGAAATTTATTTTGGTCCTTTTTTGAAACACGAACGCAGATTTCCATATTTTAAACTGAATACTGACACAATACAATCTCACGTTATATAAGAAACCAGTTTAATATTATGTAGTATATAGAATTTCACTCAGAAAATTGGATATACTTGAATAGAATAGATAGAGTAGGACAATATAGCGGAGAAGTGCGTAGGTTTCAAAGGATGTTCGCGAAAAGGATGTTTTCAAAGGTTTCTTAAATTAAAAGAACGAACGAAATGGAATTCAATTTCAAAAAAGAAGAACTTGAATTTAATTTAAGATTTATCGAATGCGAGATAAAAATTTCCGAAACGATCCTGATAAAAATATGTGTCAAAGACCTCAAAATCGAAATTTTTTTTGAGAAAAAAGAAAACAGGGTACTTGAAATCTATGTTAGGATATCAGAATCTGGAATACAAAAAGCGTTTTTTTAAACAAGTTTTTAGTTGAAGATCGCGCATTTCATGACGAAATGATCAAAGTAATTTCGTTTACGAAGCTACATGGTAGCAAATCTTTTTTATTAAATCTTTTATCTCTTAACCGTTTAACATTTGCATATAAATTATCTTGCCAACTTTATGTCTTTTGATTGCCTTGCTATTGTTACTTTGATTTGGACAGTTTTTTAAATATTATTTTAAATTCTATATGTGATAACTCGCACACAAATAAATATTTTCACTATTTCACTGACGCTTATGTAAATCTATATATTTAAAATAATTTGGAAAAAATCTTCACAGAGTTCGCCAGCCTCAACCACCCAACCGATTTGGACATTTTTTTTTCATCAAGGGTCGCCTGCCCGCCCCACCACCCTCCATTTTCGAACGAAATATTAAAAACACTTCTCCACAGTACATTGTCTATGGAGAAAAATCTTGTAGAAATCCCCCAGCCTCAACCACCAGACCGATTTTGACAATGCTTATTTCATATGAAAGTTTATGACGTCTAGATATGTCATCAAGGGTCGCCTTCCAAACACAACCCACCATTTTCGAACGAAATAAAAAAAACACCTCTTCACAGTACAATGTCTATGGGGAAAAACCTTGTAGAAATCCCCCAGCCCCAACCACTAGACCGATTTTGACAATTTTGATTTCATGTGACATCTAGATATATCATCAAGGGTCGCCTGCCCCCCACCACCCTCCATTTTCGAACGAAATCGAGAAAACACTTCTCCACTAGGAGAACCCTTGTAAAAATCCCCGAGCCCCAACCACCAGACCTATTTCGACAATTTTTATTTCATGTGACGTCTAGATATGTCATCAAGGGTCGCCTGCCCCCCACCACCCTCCATTTTCGAACGAAATCGTGAAAACACTTCTCCACTAGGAAAAACTTTTGTTAAAATCCCCGAGCCCCAACCACCAGACCGATTTCGACAATTTCTATGTCATATGAATGCTTATGACGTCAAGATATTCGATCAAGGGTCGTCTGCTCCCCACCGCCCTTAATTTTCGAGAGATATTGAAGAATGAACGAAATATATTTACGGAAATAACGGAGATTTATTGCAAAATAAAGGAGTTCCTGAGCCTCAAAATCTGGATTTCGCCAATTTATTATGTCACTTCTTTCAAATAACAAACCATTTAGAATAATCCACTTTATTTTCGTAAGTTTAAAATCGCATTTTCCATTTGTATGCAATTGTGTTGCATTTCATTGCAATTTAATACAGTTTTAATTGCAGACGATTTCGTTAAGAAATCTTTATAAATATTATTATTTTTGTTTTAGTTAATATCTAATTTAAAATCAATAGCAAACGATTTTGTTTCTATTCTAAATTTATTTTTATTATATTGTTAACAAGATAATTAGTTGCTGTTGGAAAAACTTTTATGGAATGCAGCGTCGTTAAAAGAGAGAATGAAGTTGGTTTGGAATAAAAGTTTGAATTTTGAGACGACTTTTTGTTTCCATTAATAATCCCAATAGTTCCATCAAAATAGTGTGTCAAAAATATTGTAAAATACTTTTGTAGGTGATAGAAACTGTTTATATAGGATGATATCATTCTGTTTCTATGGATCTGAAGACTTTCATGCCGAAATTCGTAAGAAAGTTCTACTAAACATTACAACTAGACGGGATTTATTCAAAGATTTTAAAGGAAGCTGTTGTCTACAAAGAATATGAAATCTACTTTGGTTTTCTTATAGTCTGTTCCACTGATCTTCATGCAGTATTTAAAACTGAAAAAAGTAATGGCTGAGAGTCTCGAAGCAGAGAGGTGGCAGGGGCAGTGCTGAGCAAAGCGGGCGCTGGCCGCGAACCCGACCGCAGGGCGGCAAGAGCGGCTAGTAAATATAACAATTAAAAATAAACATGATATTTTACTTGAATTTAAGGTAAAAAATGATTATACAATAATTAAAAATATATACATTTAGCATTTTGATTTAGCTTGTATGCGTATCTTTTCTTTTTCTTCTAAATATGAAGCTTTTGTTTAGTTTTATAGTGCAGTGAAAGAAAATTAAGTAATCAGTTTAGAAAAGTACTGCAGACCTTTACGGATACTTCAGAATACAGATTTAGTCTAAAATTTAATACTGATCTGCCATTTTTGGGGTTCATTGTACATGCCAGATGATGCCCATATAGCTCCTTTCCTATTAGAGTTATTGTGTTCACATACATATGGGCTAACATACAAATAAATTCGAAAAAAATATTATTTTCAACGCCAGAGAGGTAAAAAAATGTTTCATCAGAAATGCAAGAAATTCTTCAATATCTCGAGATCGAATTCTTTGGTAAATTATAACCCTTTATGCACTGTTCGGTTGTGAGAAAATGAAAAATAAAATGCATCTCTCGTGCTCAGCCTACTTTTTGTCCCTTAAGCAAATATAAGTAAGATGACGTTAAGAGTGAAAACTATTTAATTTTGAAACAAACCGAAAATGCTCTCCTTAAAGTTAGGAATAACACCTTAAGGAGCACTCAGGGCCGGCTCCAGGTGTATGCAGCCTGTGCCCCCGCACAGGACGCCGAGCGTGTCGGACCCCAATTCCTAATCATGGATTTGAAAATTCTCGCGTTATATGGCTGCCAACTGGAACACAATAGAAAGGAAAGCCAATGGAATAACAATCTAATAAATCAATGGTTAATAATTATAGGGTTATTAGGAATAATTAATAATTATAGTTAAGAGAAAAGAGCAAAACAATTAAATCAACAAAACCAGAAAGCAAAAAGCCCAAGAGCCCCGTAAACGATAAAAGTAAAAAATATTGCATTATAATATATTGTTTCCAGAGTGCGCTAAATGCTGCTACAACCGAAATTATATTGTTTCCAGAGTGCGCTAAGTGCTGCTACACCCGAATCCTCTTTTGCCTTTCTTTAACTTTGTGTCTTTCGAGTCATAAGTGGCTTTATGTTTTAACGAAAGTCAGGCTTCTTACAGAAAAAGGTCAAATTTTTAGAATCCATACCTGCAGGTGATTCTTGATGAAGTTTGCTAGGTGGGATTCTATTCTAATTTTTCCATTAATACTTTTTATTAAGGTTGCTTAGTTTTTCTTTTTCTTATAATATGTTAATTATAGTTAAATCGTTTAGCATATGTATCAATACACCATATATACAGGGGAGTAGGTGGCACCACAAAAATTTCGCAAAGGCCGCCGAATTCTCTGGAGTTGGCCACTTAAAAGGTGTGGCACTGATAGAATACTCAGATAGAAGTAAATAGGAATTTAAATCTCATCTATACTAAATTTTTAACTTTTAATGAAGGTTAGGAGTTTTTTCTTACGGTATTCAATGTGGCTTAATTTTTTATGATATAGTTTTCAGCTCTTCGCGAATTTACGATTCCATTTCGAACTCCATGTTTCAGAGATTGAAAAAAAATGAATTTTCTACATTTTAAAACATATTAAAAGTGATTTTTTAAAATGCATTTTTGCGATTTTCTTTTTTAAAGTCTTTAACGTATTTCTTAATCTACACTTATAAAAGGCAATGTTTGTGTGTGTGTGAGCGCGATGTCCATACACATCTATCGCACTTTTAGCCATGAAATTTGGCACACAGGAGTCGTAATGGTGACTGAATGCACCTCGAAGCCGAATTTTAAAATTTAATCTAGATAATTTTTTTAATGTTTTGCGTTGTTTTGGGTCATTTTCGGTATATATTTTCAAATTACGTCGTTTCTGATAATCGTTTGAAGAAAATAAATACATCATTGGAAAGAACCAACAATTTTCGTTCTAGTGAAGTTTATTTTGAACTTCTGAATTAATTTGCTGAATTTTGAGAAATTTAAAAAAAAATAGTTTTTTCTTAAAATTTTAAGAATTAAAAATCAAATTACTCCATCCGAGATTTTAATTTCGTTATCTTGTTGAAATTTTTTGAGGTAATAAATGGAACATTTCTCCTCGATTTCAAACAGGAACGGTTAAAATGCCTTTGTCCGCTCATTTTTAATAATATTTCATTTCCGCCATCTTTCGGGAAAAAAAATATAATGAGAGCTGAGGAATGATTAATGACATCAGTCTTGATTTATTCCATGCTTACTTTTTAGTATATTTCGCTAAGAACAATTTGAATCATTTCGTTGGATGCTGTGGTTTACTCGCAAATTAAGCAGTGACGGAATGCTCTGACCTGGGTGATATTGTTGGGAGGGGGGGGGGATATAGTTATAGAATCACTTCACAATAATATATTTTTTATATTTAAAATGTGTAATTATTTTATCTGAACATTGAAATGAGTGAATGATAATGAAATGCCATCACTGAAATAAAGCATATTTTACAGATATTATTTATTTTTGATCAAACATGAACATTATGCGTACTGTACCTCAAAGCATGAATATAATGAAGCTGTGAAAGTATGCTCTTTTAAAAATTTAAGTTCATTTCGTTATACTAAAATTAAGTAATGTCAAAGTAAAATCATGATAATAGCAAATAATATAGAAGATATCATGAGTTTTCAGAATTAAAACATAAAATACATTTAAATGTGTGCGACCATAATGCTTTTTGCCCCTTCGCGCTACCACTTGCCAGTTCCTTATTAATTTTGTTAAATGGAAATATCTATCATATTTTCGAGGGTAAGGACTGGACAAAGATCGAAATGTTTTAAAGAGGTGTCGAAAACTTTATTTTATGTGATTGTGAGCTTTTTCTTCTTCATTTCGTTCACATTAATGATACCACGGACAACGCCGTGCGGGTACTGTTAGTCTATAATATAAAACAGAAAATACATGTATCTGTCAGTCACAAGAACTCCTCCTAAACTGTGAACGGTAGCCACATGAAATTTGTACATGACAGTCTAGAGTACATTACTGGGTCAATTGTGCTGTTTTCAGCTTTCAGAATTAATTACTTCTTAAGACGTTTTATCTCAGTTTTTCGCCAATAACTTCTGAAATACACTGGCATACAAAAATGCGAGAAATTTGCAATTAATACGAAAACTTTGTTTCAAAATCAGTTCTGGAGAATCGTGTGACATTCGATAGAGTATCATATACATATTACAGTGAAGATTCGGTCACGAGGGCAATTAGGGGACCACCAGAAAGGGATGAAGGCGAAAATGGAGTTTCACCCATCCTGTTTCACAGAAAGCTGATAACGAGATGTAACTTTTATAAATGGTCATGGTTTAATGTGCATAATATTTACATGCATTTTCGTAAGCATAGCACAAATATTCGGGAAGATATAAATGTTTCTTTAAAAAATCCCAAATTTTTCCGCATGTGTTTTGCTTATAACATGCAGAGTTTTCATTCAAATTATTCGAAATTTGCACAACGCTTGACAATATATTACAGAAGTATTGTTTTAAACTTTTAAGTAAATGCGTTGAATATTACAGGAAATATGAGTGTTTGTACTAAATAATTTTTACTGCGCATGTGAGAGACGAAGGAGAATTTTTTTTCATAACTTCAAAGCCAGATATATAGAGCAACTTTTAAAAAAATTCCAGTTGAATCCCATTAAAATTCAGAAAGCTGTCGGCATTTCAGTGAGGTGAATTTCAATTTCTCTTTAACAGAAGCTAAATTATGAGGGTTCTTATGCAAACTGATATTTTTTAAATTTGAATCTTCGATCAGTAACATTGAATTTTAGTAAAATTGAATATCCCGAATACCATGAACACTTATAAATTAAATACATTATTTTAATTTCATTTTCTCGAATACCATTCGAAGGTTAAAGTTTAAAAAATATCAGTTTGTGCAAGAACCCTCATCATTTAGCTTCTCTTAAAGAAAAATCCAGAACTGATTTTGAAACATAGCTTTCGTATTAATTGTAAATTTCTCGTATTTTACGAAATGTTCCTTAACTTTTGTATGCCAGTGTATATACAATGCAGGAAGATGATTTATATACCATCTTAAAAGTGCTACAAGTGCTTTTGAAAGTATTTTTACCCGTGCATACCGGCTATATCAGCTACTTCAAATATAAATATTATGGAATCCTTTAATCAGCTTTTCTCAAATTCACTACCAGATGGCGCTCTCAAATGGATTCAAATTTCAATTAGAATCAATCTATTTATTGATAATTGTGTTCTGAAAATATTATATTGTCATGGGAACACGCATTTGTATAAAATTTTTTCCATCATGAAAGAAGTAAAGTTACATAAAAGCGAGAAAAAAATTTCCACAGCTTTTGCTTATTGCGTATTGAGTGGAATGAGTTTAAAATCGAAACAGATTATTCAGATTTTCTGCCACGTGCCATAATTTAGATATTTATATTCACACCTGTTTGATTTCGAAATTCATAGTCTGCATGTTTCGAAATTCATAATCTGCATTTACTTGCGGAAAATATTGAAATTCTTGCTCAGGTTAGTCTCCAGGGAGACGGGAGGGTCGATAAGGCTTCAAAAGAATCTTTATCATGTTAAAAAGAAGCATTACTAGAAAACTTCCACTGTGTTTCTTTTTCTTGTGAGGCGGAACATGCATAATTTGAACATTTTTTTAGTTTGAATTCATCGGCTATTCGAATTTTTCCTCAGTTTCTTCACTTTCCTACTAACATAATATAAAAAATATCGTCTGCAATTGGAATTTATTTTAAATAATTCGTAGTCAAAACTAAAAATTCTATAATATTGTTTTCATTTCTGAATTGTTTTAGTTTGATAAACACGCCTGTACTTTGTACCCTTAGTTATTGTAAGCAAATACATTTTTAACGCTCTTCATTCACTTGAGGTTTTTAGTATTATGTACTAGAAGTATTGTTCATTTTGAGATTTCATTTAAAAATTGCCGTACACTGTTCGTTTGTTAAGAATACTTACTTATCCCTTGAAATTATTTTTTAAATTAATAAACTTTTTAAATCTTAATTATTATGTGTTTATTCATATTACCTGTTTTTTATCCATTAATTATGTATTATTTGATAAAACTGTGAAAAACTAAAAAAAATCTTTTCTCCCATTTTTGATTTAAAAATTGCCATTTTCTCATGCATAACTCATTTTTTTCCTTAATTAGAACTTTTGGATAAATCGAATTTTTTATTGTAATCCTGTGAGCTTCGAATTAGCTTCGAAGTTCCGCTTGTGACGTATCCGAGTTAAGTTTCAACTAATTTTGTATAGAAAATTATAACACACAAAATTCCTTTATTGTTTGAAACGCTTTGACTTCATATTTCGTTCATAAATAGTGAAGAATAAGAATGATATTGTCGAATGTTTTGGGACCATTAATTAAATAGTTAAATTTTCATTAATAAAAAGCGTTAAAATAAACCAGATCAATAGTTGTTCCTGATATAAATTATGAATCCTCTGCTTTTAAACTTTTCTTTAGTATTCTTCCAGAATTTGGTTTATATGTTCTAGCAACAGCTCTCCGTACATATTCTTGTTATTTAACAATAAAAAAAAACATTGCTCATACATAATCGAATTTTTTTAAAAATTATTGAAATGAAAGCAACAATTTGAATTTGTGTCTCTGAAAAGCTATTTTTTTAAACTTTAGTATAGTATAAAAATAGTTATTGTAATACAACACTTTCGAAATATATCACGGAAAATCGCAAGATCTTGCTTAATTTTTAATTAACTAAAGTTTTAATTAACTTTTGGGCTTTTAAAAGTTGACAGCGATCATTTACTTCTTGTATAAAATATTTACAGAAATAAAAAGAAATTACTTCAAATTCTCACCGTTGCCTAGCAACGAAGTATCTATAAAAATGCTTTATTTCAAAATCGTCTGCAAGTAATCAATCATTTATTAAATTTTTAAAAAATAAAAGTTGAAGGAATTATTCCACGAAAATAAAATTGGTATCATTGAAAAGGTAAAAGTTTAAAGTTTAAGATGGTATAAAAATATTTTTTGTCGGACAATTTTTCGTGAAGTTACTGCGGAAAAACGGTTTCGGTTAATTTCTAATTAACTGACTGTTTAATTAACTTTTGGACTTCGAAAAGTTCGTAAGTGTCTTTCCCTTGTCTTAAATAATAAGTGTGCAAAATTTGGTTGAAATCAGACCATTGATTTAGGAGGAGATGTGAAACATACCCACAATGACTTTTATTTATATTAAGATTATTTTGCATTGAATTAATGAACAGTGTTTCATGGCCCGATTGAAATTTTTAGCCTCGGGCGACTTTTTATTTTTTTCTGTATAAAATCATACTCTATCTTTAATCGATATCTGTATGTATCAGTATAATTTGTCCACAAAACCGTATGCAATAACTAAGAAGCAATTTCTGCATGACTCGAGGCTAGAACTTTAATTATTTAGGATACGATTCCTTTCTTTGATATCTGCACTTATTTTTCACAGTTTATCATACTTATATTTATTATTAGTCCTCTTTAATAACTGCCACTAGCAACCAGTTTGCTCGCCAGATATATTGTTCTTTTAAAACCCACGCAGGTTCACTCACCCAAAGGTTTTAGATTGTTTTAAAAGATATAGTGGTTGTGTTCATACCAAATAATGTCCCATGCTGCTCAAATTTCTTTAAGTAAGGTATTTGAAACTTTATATTGTGATAGGGATTTAACCCGTAGTATTTTAGGAAATCTTCGGTTTGTTCTGTTCATCTGCTCATTCACCTACCGAATTATTATCGGTCTGTGTTAGTGTTCCTTAAACATCGATAGTTCAACTAACTATAGTGCAGTCGATAGTCTTCCCAAACTATCGACTGAACTATAGATAGTTTTTTCCCCGGCGATACTATCGATTGGTGTTCTTCCAGTTGATAGTTACAGTCGATTGTTCCTGTCGATAGTTTTGAAGCTATCGACTGAAAATGCGCCTATCGATAGTATTGCCCGGGAGAAAAATATCGATAGTAACGATAGTTTTGAGAAAGTCGATACTATCGATTGTTTCAGTCGATAGTTCCGAAAACCGATACTATCGACTTGGCTTCAATAGTATCGATAGTCTATCGATGTTTAAGGAACACTAGTCTGTGTTGTCCTCCAAAATTTAAGCGTTTATGTAAGGAAATGATGAAAAATTCCATTAATGCAATTGCCTGTTAAGTATCTCTAAATGCACTCATAAAAACATTAGAATAGGGTCTATATACCAGGTATGTTTCATAACTTAGTTAGTATCTTCGAATAGTTTTTCTGACAAATACAACAGCAAATAATCGATCAAATTTCAGTAAAAAAGAAGAGCGTCAAGCTGAAAAAGCAATACAACTTTTCATACAGCAAACTGAGTATCAAGAATAAACATCAGTAATTAGAAATGGACAATCTGTAAAAATTAATCTCATTTCTCATTTTTGAAGTTTCTGAGTCCAACACGATCTGTCTTCTGGAGCGCCAGCAGACACGCACATATTCGCTTTCAGTATTGTTAGGAATTAACCATCGTGATTGGTCGTGTTTCATTTCAATTAAATTTATGTTTAGCTTCCTCTGCATGGTTTCTTGAAAAAGTTTTTTTTGTTTGTTTTGAACTTCAAATCATTCTATGCTTCGAAACAAGACGAATTCTCCGACAGATATATTTTTTTTCCAAACTTTCTTTTAACTTCGAATCGGAATAAAAATAAACCTTTGGCTGAATATGTTTCGGTTCATGTACTACCCAGTTTGACCATTGTCTCATTACTCATTTTCAAAATTTTAAGTTACATATTTTGCTTTCATGATAATAATTTTTAGACCACAGAATACAAACTAATCATATCAAACTTTACTCCTCTTTATACAAAACTAGCTGTTACCCGCGACTTCGTGCGCGAAGAATTTGAATTGTTACTTTTTTAAAATTCAAGAATGTAAATGTTTCGTTATATGTAGAAAGGGGAAATTAAAAGTTCTGATGGTTGATAATACATAATTGGACGACTATCAGGAGTGTACTGTACATGCGTCTGCTGTTACAGTTAGGTAAATTGTTTATATATGATAACAAACTTTTGTATACGACGTTTTTTGTTTCGCGTTTTTTGCACCTATGTAGAGGTTTAGTGGGCTGGACACACGCGAACATGCCACACATAGTTACCAACTGAAAAAATACGATTTTTCCAATTGTACGCCTGCCCTTTTGAGTGTCTGACCCTGAGCCTGGCAAATGCTAATTTTAAAGGGAATTGTTACCTTTTGAACTGGGATGGTAAATCCTTCGGTATTATCGGAATGCGTAGAATTTAGCACTCTCACCTCTCTTTATGCCAATTATATCAGTAGCTAGTACGACTTTTGGTCCTAAGTGTGTAATTTGAAACCGTGTGCCATTGCGCAGTCTCGGTACATCGAGGTTACATATGAATAGTTCTGGCACACCGAATTTTAATCTCAGCTTGTCGGAAGGTATCCCTGAAAATTCTATGGGGTTGAAGAACTCTACAGGATATGATTTTACTTGTAATTGCCCATTACCGTATCTACAGATAGATATTCTGTAATACATCCCTCCATTTGTGAAGCATTTTTTTATTTATCTGACCTAAACATTCATTAGTCAGTACCAAAATGACCCAATCAACAAACAATCTCTATTCCTCTTATTAGCTTATAGGGAAAGATAAACCTTGCTTATCAGTTCCTCTGTACTGTGAACAATTTTAAAAAAGTCCCAATTTAATACACTGTTTGAATCTCTAGCAATCGCCAAATCTATTTGGCAACTGTATCAAGCGCCAAGTTCGAATCAGTTCTTTCTTTAGTAAACAAAACGTTGAATTCCGTGTTCATTGGGTTTATGCAATCCTTTCTTTTTAAATCGATTGAAAAAAGCTCTTAAAGCATTAAAATTCGAAATGGAACTATTGCAATTAGCTAAATCGTTTGGTTTAGAATTTAACCGCCAGTGATTATCCAAATCGTTTGGTTGCAAATTTAACAGCCAAACAAATCTTGGATGTCGATAAAAAGAGGATAAAGAATTATTTTGGCAAGCTATCCACTAAATTAGGTTCTTATTTTAAGTAAACATTGAACGATGCTTTCCTTTAGTTATAATTAACTTTAGTTTTTAAATTTAATCAAAAAACTCTTGAAACTGTATCATATCTATCATTGGTTTTCTGTTCTGGCGTCTATTTTTCAGTTATTATTCCACAAATTAATTATTTATTTCTTTTCTCAGAAAGGTCACGTGATGCTTGATTTTAAAAATAAGTTTATTTCAAATGCTTGCACTTTTCTGAAGGATCACGTGACATTTCATTTTGTTTACGCATTCCTTACGGATCACGTGACAGCTGATTGAAAAATAAAGTAGTAATCTTCATCGCAAATCGCTTGTTAATTATTTAATTGTTGTCTGTAATCAAAAATAATGAATTAATGAATAATAAAATAATGAATAATAACACGATGTCACCTACCCTATGTCCGTTCCTGGGTTTCAAGCTACAACTCTGCCAATTTTCATCCAAATCGGTTTCGTAGTTTTGCCGTAAATGCGTAACAAACAGACAGACACACTTAAACACACAGAAAAAAAAGGTGAATTAATTTGAAGTCTAACCGTTGCCTAGCAACGGAGTAGCTATAAATCTTCGTTATTTCAAAATCGTCTGCACGTTTTTAAAAATTATGGAACTTTTAAAAATTAATAACAATCGAAGGGAAAATGTCACAGAAATAAAATTGGTATCATCAAAAAGGTAAAAATTTGAACTTTAAGATGGTATAAAAATATTTTTTGTCGGATAATTTGCTCCGAAGTTACGGCGGAAAAACGGTTTCGGTTAATTTCTAATTAACTGCCTGTTTAATTAACTTTTGGACTTAGAAAAGTCATGAGTGTCTTTCCCTTGTCTTAAATAATAAGTGTGCAAAACTTGGTTGAAAACCGTCCATTGGTTTAGGAGGAGATGTGGAACATAGCCACATACATACATACCCACATACACACATACCCACAATGACTTTTATTTATATTAAGATATCACCTCAAACTCTAGACCACATTGTAGAAAATATCCACATCTAGTTATTTAGTTTCAAAATTTTAAATTGCAAATTTGGCTTCCGCGACACATTTTTTAGACCACATCGTACAAAATATCCACATCAAACTTTCCCAAACCGCATCATCTTCATGAATTTCATCAGAAAGAAAGGCAGTTTAATATCAGGATATATTGAACATTTTGTAGGAGAGCAAAGTACATGAAGTAACGCATTTTGTCTGTTAGGTGAATCTGTCTGTTAGAGAAATCGCGTGAATTGACTCCATTACATTTCGAAATTATCGTGACATTTTATAACAGTTTCGCATCAACATCTTATTTATCTGAGACTCAAAAGAATTATATTTTAGGATTTATTTTAAGCAGATTTTTTTTTGTGTGTGTTATGCGGCGAAACTCATGAAATAGGCCAGATGAAATATTTATCATTTTAGAAAGTTCAATGTTTAAAATTCAATGAAAAAATTTTCAGTCCAATTGTCAAGTTTTCCCTCTAACTGTTTTGTTAAAAAAGGGAGTTTTTTTACAATTAATTTAAAGGATTTTCAATTATTTCACTGCACTCCAAAGTGCTTATTATTTTAAGAGTTCGAAAAAATGTGTCGATGTTATTTCTCTTTTTTTGCGTGTATGTGGAAGAAATAATCTATTTACGATAATCGTTAAATAGGGTAATATTTCATTTAGATTTAGTTTCCAAAATTTTCCCAGAAATTTAAATGTTGCACGCGCCAACCATGATTCGAGTTTGTGAAAAGATATTGTAACTGTTTTATTTAGACTACTATTAAAGCTACTATTGTACTAATATTTCTAACAATGTTTTCCAGGAATATACTAAAAATCAAATCCATACAGTTTCAAAGTCTCAATGATAATCAAAGCATTTATTTTATTCGCAAATAACCAATCAGCATTCAAAGGCCACGGGCACACAAAATTTAACAAATGCTTCAAATCGGAACAATATTATAAAAAGTTCTAATTTCAGCATTTACTTGAGAAATAATGGTAGCATACGAAGATAACAATGACTATAACTTAATGTATCGAATATATTATTATAGCCGTAAAAATTATGGAAATGTGTCATATTGCTCTAATTGTTTAATATTGACTTAGACGAATAAGCCTAGGAAAGCAAAAAACTGAACAGAAATTTTGAAAATGATATGCTATTTACATTTTAAGGTATTAAATCAAACTAAAATTAGTATTGAATTCATATATATTTAAGGTAGAAATATAGTTTAGTAGAAATATAAGTTAGAATAAAAAAATTACTTAAAATCATTCATAAAGGAATAGTGAGAAGATCAAAGAATACCCAACAAAATCTAGTATTATACTGGAAAAGTACCAAACTATCTACACTCTTTCATTAAATTTATATTCCTAACTTTTATTTCTGGAGAGTTTATATTAAGTTGTATTCAATACGAATGTTTTCAAAGTTCTGAATAAACTACCCTTTGAAGATTTCGAAAGATGTTAGATTCAATTCTTTTGGCTTTGTTTCAATTGAAACAGTAAACAGGTTGAAATAAATGTCTGATGTCAGTATATAGTTTAGCATAATCGCTGGGAATACGGTCATCAAAATCAATTATGCTGATCTTGATTTGGAATTTTATGATTCAAAATTAATTCCATGATTTTCTCCATTATAAATTGTTTTCTGAAAAGAATAATTTGATAACTAATTATAATGCATTTCTTTGTTGTTCTATGCATTAGATATTTGACTTCTAATATTTTAATATAATGTGTAAAGTTCAAATAAATATTTTTTTCAATTTTGATGCTTTTTAATAGAATAGTTTTGCATGTTTTAAAGAAGAAAATCAATTCATATAGAAATATCCTCAATTCCAAGATTTTTAAGGAATTAGTTTTACTTCAAAAAATGTTAACAAGACAATGTTTCATGTAAAACAAATTATAATGACTGTTTCAATAAAGTGAAAGTATGTTAATCAATTAATAAATTTTGAAAATGAAACTGTATTCATTTTTATTACTACATATATAAAGTAAAATCTGTAGTTCGTACTTTTGGAACAGTGTTCTTATTTTTCTGACTCCTTACATTTATTTTTGTTCAGATGAGCGATGATCTAAATTATCAGTATAAAAGTATTAGTATAAACAATCTTTGTAAATATGGCTTAGTTTGTGTTCAGTTACATAGAGTGAAAGAAAAATCGATTATGTATTTGCGAAGGTTACCTCTGCTGCCCCAGTAGCACAAATATAGTGTGCAATTTTGTGCGATATTGGATAATATTTACACTATTGTATGATATTGTACTACACCATATAATATATAATATCGAACAATATTGTACAATATCGTGCAAACCTGGTTCGTTGTCTGAGTGGATAATAAACAATTTAGTGCAAAGCTAAGTTGATGTCAAATTTCATCAACCTTGCTTTTTGCGTTTTTGAGTTATAGACTTGGCATACACACGCATGCTCAGAGATACAGACATTTGGAGAGGCAGATAAGGATAGATATCTCCAAACATGTTTATTTTTTCGGGATTGGGGTTAGGGGTAAAAAAGGAAATTCTGCACAATTTTGAGATCGAATTTTCTGATAATTACAATACTTCATATACGAATAAGTAAAAAAAGGAATTTTAAGTGTGAAAAATCGGGTTTTTGGTTTAAAAGAGATTATTAAAGAATGTACAAAAGAAATATTTTAGTTATTAAAGAAAGTTCAACAAAAGTATAAATTGTTAATCAAAAGATTGAAAAAATAATATAAATAGTCTGTAATCATTTTACATTGATGTTTCGAGTAGTTTACTAGTTTTGGGGAAGTTTAAAATTAGTTATGGAGAGCGACGCCGAATTTGGATCGGCGCGCCTACATTGAACCGGTATCATAACTTCAATTTTATTAAATACTAGCAATACGCGCACGGCATTGCCCGTGCTATCTTGACTTCAACAAAATGAAAAAAAAACGCCCACAAATGACATGAAAAGGTTTTGAAAACAAAATAAAAACAAAAGATACGCATTGTTTTAATTTAGAAAAACAGTACCGAGTATGTTAATCCAAAACAATATTAATAAATGCGACAAACCAGCATACGAAAGATGGTATATTATAGCATGCGAAATATGCGAGACAAAAGAAACATTTTAAGACACTGCCGAAAATAATTATCGAATTCATTCAGTTAATGTATCTTCTCCGAGAAAAACGCGATAATATATGACGTCACCTGCGGCGACTAAGGTCACACACCAGCCAATGAGATTGTAACAATGCATGATGGGAAAGTTAACTCGTTCCGGAGAATGTCTCGCTGAGAAAGCAAAACAAGCAGTTCCAAAAAAACTGTTTGAACTGATCAAGGAACAATTAATTTTTAAAAAAGAAAGTTATTTTAACGGTTCTTGTTTTAAATCCGACAGAAACGTTCGAGTTATAAGCTGAAAAAAAATGAAAATTATAGAGTTGTTAGAACGTCAGATGAGAGAATTTGAAAAATCCTTATAAAAAATTACCATAAAAGTGACTATTATTTAAAAATTTCTCAAAATTCAGTAAATTGCGTTAGAAATTCAAAACAAACTTCATTAGAACGAAAATTGTTTGTTCTATCCGATAGTGCATTGATTGTTTTTCAATGATCATTAGAAAAGATACTACAGCCGTAAACGTGCCAAAAATGACCCAAAACAACACAAAACATTAAATAAAAAATTTTCTAGATTAAATTTTAAAATTCCGACTTCGAGTTGCATTGAGTGACCATTACGACTGCCTGTGTGCCAAATTTCATGGCGGTAAGTGCGATAGATTCGTCTGGACATCGCATACACACACATACACGCGCAAATATTGACTTTTATAAGTATAGATTTGGTCATAGAATAGGCGTATTATGTTGTAACAATGTAAATAGGGTGTAGGATATTATGTTTAGGAGATACACACACACACACACACACACAGTTAGAGAACAAGTGTTTAGTTTTAGGCCTCTGCAATCCATTACTTTAACAAAAGACAAAATGCCCTTACGCAGTTCTAAATTAAGTAGGAAGATAGATTGTCCTCCGTACCCGATTGACCGTATATCCTCAGTTAGGTAATTTTTTTAGCTACAATTTACTATAATCATTTTATGAAAGAGTTTAAAATTAAAGTCACTGGAATTTTTTTCGTTGATGGCTAAAGGGGTGCCTAAATTAGACCATCTAAATTAATGGAGTTATTATCGTAAACTATAGGAAATAGCTTAGAAAGCTGTTTATCACCTCTAGTAGTATTCATAAATTGGAATTGCAAGAAATTAAAGCAAAATAAATAAATAAATAAAAGGGCACTAAAGCCATCAAGTTTTGGATCAAAAAGTGTAAGAACTTAGGCTGTGTATAATTTATATCACGGTAGAAGAGGAAGTAATACGGGGCATAAAATGCCATACTTGGGTTCATGCATTACGTGCTAGCGTAAATTTGAGAATCAAAAAATATTTTTACTTTAATTGTGCGTAAAGAAACTGGTGATCCAATCTAGGCAACCGGTTTCCTTGACTGGACCGATGACACCTTTTTTAAGCTGCTTTTTTCCTAATTTAAAGTGCATTTCATAAAAAAATTAATGATACTTTTCTGAAGATAAATAAGCTATAAAAATTTCTATTGTTTGTTTTTCATTAAAATTACTTTTCCATCACTGTACATTAAAAAAATGTCCATCTAGTCCAAATTCGGCGACTCTTCTCTACATCTAATAAACATCCAACTCAATGAAGTTTCAAACAAATCCCCCAAAGAAATTTTAAAATAGATATGTTAAAACACTTCTCAGAAAAAAATATAAGTGCTTTCAAATCTATCATTCATTAACTACAATTATCAGAAGACCCTTTGTACACTGGTTTCCAAAAATTAAATTCTCTTTCGCATTTATTTAAGGTAGCTATCCCTCATATTTTGAAAGTGTTATACAGTAATACCTCGTTACAAATAAAGATATCGTTACAGAAGGATGTATTGTTATATAGAGGGGCGAAAGAATTAGGATATAAAAAAATTAAATTTTGGTTGTTTTAATGTGGACACAATACAGTAATATACATTTTGCGAAAAAGCATCACCAGAGTTATGTTTGTTAAAGCATACAAAAATTTGAAAATTCAACTGTACAATAAAATAGTTCACATGCCTGAGAAACTTATTTATCGAAAAAATCATCCAATATTTTCGTTTGCTTATTCATTTTTTTAACTGTTAAGCCAACTAACAATGTTTGCATAGAGTCTAACGATCGAAAATGGTCATCATTTATGGATGAAAGACTACAAAAAATTGCCCGTAGGGATTGAACTGATTGAAAATTGAAGTCGATAAAGATTGGGATGTATCTGCATCATCATCCTCTTCATCATCATTTTCCATTTCCAGACGAAATGGGTTATCTTCTTCAGTAACTCCTTCAAAAACCATACGATCATAACATCCGCTGTTAAATATTCCTCCAAGTTAATTCCAGACATTTCGCCACTTCTTCAAGCCGAGTCAAAGACTTTTGAAGTCTCAACATTCTTCAGCTATCTGAAACAACGCCATTTTGGGAATATTCGTCATTATCAGTTTGCTTATGCTCCATGAAATATTGTTACAGAGTGAAAAAATGGTTTTGATATTTAAAAAAAAAACATTGTTGTGCAGGTTTTTATTGCTGTACAGAATACCGTTATATTGAGGGGAGATTAACATTATGTTCTATGCAAATTCTCCAGGACCACAAAATTTTATTGTTGTAGAGGGATTTATCTTTGAATCGGATATCGTTGTAGCGAGAGTTTACTGTAATACATTATTTGAAGAATGGTCAAGGCCCGATTAAATATTTCTACGGCCTAGACTAGAGCATATTCTGTGCCCCCTCTCAAAAAATTTAATCTAAAATTTTCAATTAAATATACAAGTTTGTCTTTGAGAGATATAATAACTTAATACAATCTTTATAATCTTTGAACCGCATTCAATTTTTAATTCAAAATTACACTACGTATGAAATAATACAACATTAACACCTGCAAAAATGCTTCATCGAATTTCTTGGAATCGTCTGAAATACCTACTAGAACTTCTTCGTTCGCGCTTTTTTCCGTGAATAGGCTTGAAGGGTCATTGAAGAGCAGAGATAGTATTGAATCGATTTCAATGCAAAGAAGTGCCAAGGCAAGAGAAGGTAAGATTCACAGAAGTGAAAATAAAATAAAATGTATCTCTCAATATATTTAACGTAACGAATGCAAATTTTAAAAACATCATTTTATATGGCCTATTTAAAATAATACTGAAAAGTTTGTAATTATCTGGTTGTTATTTCTTCTATATAGGCGCCCCCTCATGGTTGCGCCATAGGCCGTGACCTAGGTTGACCCTATGGGAAATCTGGCCCTGAGAATGGTCAGTGTTATGTATGGATGCACTTTACTTTAGATGTCTTTTAAACATTTAACGCTTTTTAAGAAAACGTGAAACTGGCAGATTTTCTTATTTAAAATTTTCTTCTGTAGAAGTGTGTTTCTTAACAGAAAAATCTCACGACTAATTAAACAAAAATAAATTGACTGATTGATTAAACAAAAATGAATTGATTGATTGATTAAACAAAAATGAATTGATTGATTGATTAAACAAAAATGAATTGACTGATTAAATAAACAAGAATGATTTGATTGATTGATTAAACAGAAATGAATTGATGGATTGATTAAACAAAAATGAATTATCGAACTTGTTTAGACGATGTTATTAAGATGTACAACCTCAGTAGGCTTGGATAGTCTCAAGCGTGTATCGCTTGATGGTTAAGCATGTCTCGAATGGTGGTATCCAGGTGATGGAACCAATCCTATAAACCATAGGTAGGATAACCAGGAAGATCGTTTGAGGATTCCCAAGAGCTGCGATACCTGCAGATGATCAATACGTGGCATTAAATACACGACGCTGTAGAGAAGGATGGAGAAACATTCTTGTGACATTACTTTACGACTGGAACAATAAGTTCTAGGAAAATTGTCACCAGACACCTCGTTTAGAGGGTCTTCACGCCTGGTGGCCTGTGATATGTGTTCAATGTGTTCCCTTCAATACATTGCAGGCGAGCACCCGTTTTTGGTGGAGGCAGGAACCGAAGAGGACCATGTTCTCTTCAGTGATAAGTCGATATTCGGTATACAGAGTGATTCTCGACGAATCTTTCTCTGGAGAGAGTGTGGTGCCCGCTACCATCCCTCCAAAATTAGGGAAATCGAACAATTTGTGAAAAAGAAGAATTTTTGTGTGGGGAGAAATTAAAATGAACTGCAAATTAAGGCTCTGTGAAAGTACAGTGATATAGAGATGATGTTCTAGAAACTTAAGGGAGGCTTTTCAGGGAAGTTGTTGGCGACAATTTGATTTTTATGGACATCGCAAGGCCACACAGATAAATATGAGGATATTTTCTGGAGGAAGGGGTATTCGCCGAATGGTGGGGGCAGCCAGACCAATGGATTTCAATCTCATACAGTATGTGAAGCATGCTTTAGGAAAGGCCTTCCCACGTCAAGAACCTCCTTCCAAAACCTGCAAAGTTTTGAAATCCTTCTTCTTAGAAGAAAGGTATTTTTTGCCGAAATGTTTGATCAGCAACCTCATTTTCAGCATGAAGATTCGCTGTAAGACTTGCAAGCAATTCGGGGTGATCACATTCTTCATAAGCTACACGATTCTGAAAATTTCAAATCTCTAATTTCATTTGAATATTTAAAAAAAACTAATAGTTTTTAGTTTGTTGTTTTACTGTTAGTTGTCTCATAACATTGGGATAGTGTGTACGTAATTTCATTGCAATAAATCGAATATTATTTCTGATATCACATGTTTCCAGCTTGTAACCCAAGTTTTTGACACTAATATATGAAAGGCTTTTCTTATGAATATCCATCAGTTCTTTGCAAGAAAGCAATAGTCTAACGTTTTTAAGAAATAGTTGTGTTATAATGAAGTTTTCTATGCATACTATGTATAGAAAAATTGTCGAGTTCTTACATATTGCAAAGCATTGTCTTTTATTTCTTCCATAAATACACTGTTCCTTACAATAACCTATTCTTCTCCGTTTTTTTAGCTGGAAATATTCATTTACCTAAGTGGGTTCTTACATATATAAATAAGCACTGATCCGCTGTCTTCCGAAAACTGACCACTTATTTTTAATCATGTATTCAGCAGCTGGCATATTCGTGTCATTAGTTTCAGCACCCGAACCTTTTTAAACTCAAAACTATAGCAAAATCAGTTGATTCTTTTGAATAATCGACTGTTTTATGAACTTTTAACACCATTAATACATTTAGTGAATGTAATCGATTTAAGCTATTTTATTTGGCATGTTTTTACCATAAAATGTCGTTTTCAGCTCTAAACGTGAAGTAGTAGAATTCAAATAAACAATAATGATTTGCCATTGTACAATTGAAGGAATTTGCCTAATTAGCTAGTCACTTTTCTAGATTACGGTTTGGTTCAGTCAAAGTGCCGGTCACTGATCTTCTGCTTCACACAGATGACCAACATAGAGCACAAAATTTACTGAAAACACCTTTGTGGGGGGTCGTTTATGAGTTCGGTGAATAAACCAAGGTAGTGTAACAGTTATTTATTTACGAGGTTACGTTACACACGGACAATTTACATAAAAAATTCAGAATTCATACAGAATTAATCAAGAGCATAGTTCTTGTTAGGCATCACGTGCGATCGCCTGATCTCAACTGACGTAACGTCGTTACCAGACTTCAGAGGGCGCTGACTCTGACGTCAGTCACAGTTAGTTATGGTTAATGTTACAAGAGCGGCTACACCTTTTTATTTCAATACGGAGACAAACTGTAACACTTTATACACACTATTTTTAACACTCTATAGTGCGCCTAAAACCAAAATGCTGGAACACACAATTTTTTACTTTTTTTCTTTGCCACGCAAGGGATGTAAATTTACCAAAGCGAAAATACAGTAAAACTCCGGTTAACCGAACTCGTGTTATCCGAAATGCCTCTGAGATGGCAAATTCAAACCAGTGCGAGTGGCCTCCCCTAAACTTTCTCGTATACTGCTCAAAAATTTGTCATTTCCCCTCCCTTTGCGTGGATAAAAAAAATCGAACCTACTGTAATCCAGAATGCAACGAATATCAGAAGGTTTTTCATTGCAGATTATAGTGATAGTAAAATATTGAGGGGAAGAATCATATTAAAAGAGATGCCTATGTATTAAAACTTAGCAATATTTATTTTCCATCACACTCCAGCAAGCTCCGCTAATACGAGCGAGCGAAAACAAAACAGGAGATAAAACATATCTATCACAAACTCCGTCTCAAGGACAAAGTGACGTAATCCTCCCGCTTGGTACCAGAGATTGCTACCAGTACGCATGCGCATGGAGATTAGTTTTGAAACGAATGCTTAGCAAGTATGCGATTATACAGACCGACAGACAGTCAATCATTTGAGGGATTTGGCCCAAAATGTTATACGAACCTACATTCATGACGATAAAACTGTGTACCAAATTTTATATATATACATATTAAAGTTTTTGAGTTATACACAGATAGACAGACTTCCCGTAGACGGATTTTCTCCAAAATTTGATAGAAACCTACAAATTATGTGTAAAGATCACATACCAAATTTCATCCCTGTATCTCTAATAGTTTTCGAGTTATCGTGTTCACAGACAGACAGTCATAATTCCTAAAGTGTGTTTTTCGGACTCAGGGAGGTCTAAAACGTGGAGATTCGTCAAAATCTCGAGTTCGAATTTTTTGACGATTACAATACTCTTTCTTTGTATACTTCGTATACGAGAAAGTAAAAACGCGTACTGTACTGCATGGGAACAATCGCGAACGCGAGAGCGTACTGGGCTATGGCTAGCGGAGAGGCGAACACTCGACCTAAAAATGTAATTTTAACTTTAATAAAGAACATAAGTGTGGCTTTCAAAGAGAGTTTTGAATTCGTTTTACACTCAAAACATTTCAGAATTATTTACTGTAATTAGATACAAAACGATAATTGATGTTAATGGCTTATCCGCTTGATGGAGTTCAGCACGATTTTTTTTGTTATTATTTTATTATTATCTACTTCGTTTCATAATTTTGCATTATTTGTTTGGTTTCTTTTTCTTTTAATTTTCTTCCTTACTTTTTAAAAAATTTTTGCGTAAAGAATTGTCTTTTAAAGACTGAATTGTTTTGCATACTTACTTCTGTAAGCCTCGTGTTGTAGATTTATGACGCACGTGGAGTTTGTCATGCTCAATAATAAATATATAAATGGCTTAACCGAAAAAATCTTTATCCAAAACGGCTCCTTCCCTTTTGTTCGGTTAATAGGGGTTGTACTGTACTATCATAGGCAAACTTCTCAAAGCGTTTCATAACTGTTTTCTTTTTATGTAATTTTGAATTATCATCTAAAAACTGACTTTGGTTATCCAAAATAAATATATCCTCGTCACCTGACCGCGGTTCAAAATTAAGAGGTCCGTCCCAAAATAGCTCTCGTGTTGCTTTAAAACGGGACTTTAATATAACTAAACTGAACTGAACTAAACTAAATTAAACTAAAGTGAAGTGAACTGAACTGAACTAAATGCGTTCTTAGTTAATGTCTAATTCAATTTTAAATTGTTATCTGGTCTGTTTTGGTTAATTTCTTGGGTTTTTTGGGTGCCTGTGTGCTTTTGATTCTAACTGCTTGGTTTTAAATGTTATAGAATTTAGTTAGGTAAATGTAAATTATACTTATTTGTGTTTTGCGATTTTGCTTTTAACTTTGTGTTACGTGTGATATGTTTTTATATAAAAAAAATGTGTTCTTGGATGTAAACGAAGATATTTTAAATTGTTCGGTACACTCAGTGAGGTTTTTTTGTTATGTAAGTTATGTACTAATATCTTTTTAATCTTTTGTATTATGTTTCCCCTCTGTCCTGTGAAAGGCCTTACACCCTTTTGGGTAGGCTGGAATAATAATAATAGTGTATTCTTATCGTCGTAAGCAGAAACAAATATCTGAACGTGAATGAGTAATAGATTCAATTTAATAATCTATATTTAAAGAAAGAAGGGAATTTAATTCGAAATTCCATCTATTATTATCTCTTATTTCTTCTCGACTATTAGTTACGCATAATATAAATATATTTTTTGAGAATTTAAAGTTTATAAATGTATAAAAATCATACTTTGAAGGGAAATGTGCAGAAAAAAATATTTACCTCGTTTCTGAGTTTAGAATTTTCTTTTTATTATAATTATAAATGATTTTTTTTATTTTATTTATAACCTGAACGATTACTGTCTGCAAGTTTTATTTATTTTTTTACCTTTTTAATCCTAGTTTTAAACTTTTAAAAAAAGAAGCTTCTGTTTATTTAAAATAGTTTGTTTATCGACGGTGTTAAAGCAAAAGTAAATCTTCGTTGCTTATACAGTTCGACCTAATTCCTCGACAATATCTTCTTCTTGGTTCTTAAAAAATTATACTGATTCCAAAAATCTGCTGAAAGGCGATTATATTAAATAAATCGGGGGGCGGGACCGGAGAATCTGCTGCTAATCTGTCTCAGAATTTCAAGCGGATATTTAGCATACAAAAAAATTTCGAGACTTCGAAATCGGTTTATGTAAACTATGGGACGACGAAATGCCGGACTTTGGTCAGACATCCGGCTGCGAAGTTGGACAGTAAGACTCAGACAGTTTTAAGATGTCTCATAAAATTCATGCTCACGGTGCTTTTTGATGGAATATGCATTATATGTAAAGTGATATCTCTGCGATTTCTGTGAAAAAATGAAAACGATAAAGACTCTACCAGGGTCAACGCATGAAGAGAACTATACAGGGGTGTCGTCCTTGATTTCATTCGAAGTCTGGTTCTCCTTTGTCCTTTATTTTTCAAGGGTTTCAGGCTGGAAGATTTAAGACAATCTGAATGACGACGAGGTTAGTTCTTAGAAAGACTAGACTAAATTCGTGGCTTTTAAAGTGCCTAGGTTGGGGGACAATAGGCATATACAATTTTTCATCCCTTCGATGCACAAAAGCAGCAGTTTTTATTGGGTGTTAATTAGTTTCACTTTAGTTTGGGATCATATTCACTTTATTAAAAACATTCTGCACTCATAACAGACATATTGCACGAAAAAGAAATTATTCCGGTGTAATTAAATTTATTCAATAAAAAAATATATTACAACATTGGAACCAATAAGATACACACCAGAAAAATATTTTCACTTGTATTAATAACTTCCCACCACAAAACGATTATTTTCCTCTTTAGGTGCATCGTTCCGACTACCATCTCTTTTTGACTCTTTTAAACTGAACGTTACTATTTTCATCTTATTCACAAAAGTATCTGATGGAATTAATGACCTTGTGAGTTAATTTATTATTAAAAAAAGTTGCAAGTCATAAAAAAGGAACTCTTTTGAAGTGCTTGTTTTTTAGATCTTGAATCGTAAAAAAATAAACAATTTTCGAAATATAGTTACATATACTAAGTGTAAATTATCAAACTTATGGCGTCAAGTATTCGAATTATAGTTCTATATACCAAGTGTAAAGCATCAAATTTGCATTATTTATTTTCCTTTTCTTATTACCGCCTCTCCCTTCAATACAATAAGTTACACTGTAAAAAAAATCCCGTAAAATTTACGGTTTTAAACTGGCAGCTGGGTTGGTTGTGCAAAACCGTAAAAGTTACTAAGTAAATCCGTAGGCACAACGGTTTTTTACCATACCGGAACAAGTTTTTCCCGTAAAAGTTAGGAAGTAAATCCGTAGTCACAACGGTTTTTTACCGTATGAAATCAAGTTTTCTCCGTAAAAATTAAGTCATCGAAGTAAGTGACGTCATCGACTGAGTTGAGTTGTTTTTCTCCTTCTGTTCGAGTTGAGTTGAAATGTGCTGATGTGTATTATCGATTAGGAATATTAATTAATCAAGGCTTAATTATTAATTTCATTAATATAATTTTTAATTGAACGATTTCGATGCATGATGGTGACAAAACTTCTAACTCCTCCGAGCCGGGGATCGAAACCGCGTTCATAGAAATAAAAGGCAGTCGCTCCAATCAATAGACCACCGGAGACTTCATAAAATGAAGTAAAAATAATCTATTTGAGTTTTAAAGTCACTATAGCTCTAGTGGCGCCACTTAGTGGTGTAAAAATCAACTATTGCCAGAACACGCGTTTTAAGGTTAGCTTTCATGAGTGACAACATGTTACTGCAACATGTGTAAACAATATCGGAGATGGAACCCTATTAAAAACATGAAATGAATGCAATAAAATTACATTTAAGAAAAGGGAAAGTTATCGTACGGAAAGCAATACCGTATGACGAAAAATAGAATTTGAACTGACGGCTTTAAACCGTTTATGGATGGAGCGGAAAACGGTGAAAAACCGTTTTGTCAACAAAACAGCTTTAAACCGTCAAATATACGGAAAAAGTCCGGGAAAAAAACGGATATTTTTTACAGTGTAGAGGTTCTCAATGTTTTAGGGCACGGAACTCAATTTGTTATATCAGTTTCATTCTGCCTTTTTCCAATGTTTTTTAGCCCAGGAATTTTGGAAACTGACATCATCAATAACAAAAATGCTTTTGTGTTACTTATGCGTATTAATTTATTTTTATGGATAATATTTATTTTCTTATTTAAAAAGATGCAGTGGGGGGGGGGGTTCAGGAACGAGTATTATCAATTGAAAAGACGATGTTCGTTAATCAATCATCGATTTACCATAGAAGATCGTGCAATTTGAATTAATCTGCTCTGGAGATCCAACGTAAACAAGAAAATTCTATAATTACTTATCATTTTTATTCGTAGGTGTAGTAATAAATGCTAAATACGCTCACACAGTTTTAAATTTGTATCAGTAATTTTTATTTCCCCGCTTATGAAGTTTTTTAATAGAAAGAAATGCAATATTCAAAAAATTTGAACACGCGATCTTGATGAATCCCCACGTTTTAGACCTCTTTCGGATCGATAAAAACATCTTCCTCTCGGTTTGCGAACACGATACGGAAAAATGCTACTATCTGGAAGGAGAAAACTTGGGTCGTGATCTTCACAGCAAGATTTTAAATTTATATCAAATTTTGGACGAAATCCGAAAACAGGAATTTAGTCCGTGTGTACGTCCACGTGCATGGCAGCTCAAAACCCCAACAAGCTAGGTAGATGGATGAAATATGGCCCATTGCTTTATCACCAGAATTATAGATGGTTATTAAAGTTTGGGCCAAATTCGTCTGCGGGAAAAC
>BGPR01002938.1:120823-152764 GCA_013235015.1 Araneus ventricosus
CGGGAAAACTGTGTGTTCGTGTGAATCTGAACACGATAACTCAAAAATGCAACAAGCCAGATGAAGAAAACTTGACCTCTGACTTTGACATCAAAATTGTAGAAGTGTATCAGATTTTGGACACAATTGGCAAAAGGGGAGAGATCCTAATGATACTCGAGTCTTTTCACCGTACCACGAAGCTTAACACAAAATGCGTCATTTTGTTCTTACTCGAGAAAATCAAGGGGAGAACACTCTCATTTGATTTTTACTTTCTCGAAGAAGAAATATAAACAAATGCTGTAATCGACGAAAAATTCGTCCTCTACGTTTTGATGAATTTTATCGTTTAACAAGGAACACCACCTACTGTTCAGCAACGGATTTCGAGATAACCACTTTTGGACGATTTTACGCCGGAAAGGAGTGTCAGGCAACGAGTCATATGAGCGCATTTCCGGAGTTCTTTGTTAGATCACGCTCAGTAAAATGTAAACATCACCCTTCCATTCTTCACTTTCCCCGTATTTTAATAAAAATAAATCCACCCGGAGCATGCGAAAAAGCGCGGAGGGTTTCCGAATCCGTTGCTAAGCAATATCTCAATTTTTTGAAATTTCAAAGAGGAAGAAAAACTTTATTTTTCGCAACTAATAAAGAATATTTCCGAATTTTTTCAACATCTAGTATGAACACGAATTTTTTCAACATCTAGTATGAATTTCGAAAAATTGAGAAAGTTGGTCTTGCTTGCTAAGCGACGATTTCGACATTTAAGATCTTCCTGGGTTCGAAAAATCAATTTTTAGATTTATCTATGACTGTCTGTAAACTTTGTTACTCAAAAGCGGAATGAGCTAGACAGACGCACTTTGGTACGTGGTTACTTTGGTTAATTGACATAAAAATTATAGATCTCAAGGACTCTTGGTCCAAATTTGTCTGCGTGAAGACTATGTCTGCATATGGGTGTGCAAGTAGACTCTATGTCTGCAAATGGGTGTGCAAGTAGACTCTATGTCTGCAAATGGGTGTGCAAGTAGACTCTATGTCTGCATATGGGTGTGCAAGTAGACTCCATGTCTGATATGGGCGTACAAAGAACATGATAACTTAAAACCTGCAACGAGCTAGATTAATGAAATTTGATGTCTAGTCTTGACACCAAGATTATACAGCTATTTCAAATTTTGGACTCAATATTCGGCAGAAAGAGGTCCAAAATGTATGGGAAAGTGGGGTAAAACCGGGTACCTAAGGTTCGAATGCCTGCTGGAGCTAAAATATTCGCAGAGAGCTTGTCAAATTTTATTAAAATATTCATTGTTCATCGGAGTACAATACATCTTTCCAAAAAAAGTCACAGTTTCATTACTTTTTTATCAATGATTTTTACAAAAAAACCCCACTAAAATCTGTTAATACACATGTTAACGTCATGGGACATTAGGAAAACTCGATTTCCAGCCGGAAAGTTGCACAATCGTTTTTATTTTATATAATAATTTAAGAATATTAGCTACAAAATTCACACGTAAAGTAGTTGTCTTCTTCCTCCACGCCACTGCAGCTTTCGGGGGCACAGCTAAGACAGTATTTACCTTAGATTAACCATTCTTCTTTATTTAAATTAGAAAATTCATCATTAAAATATAAACAATCAACTTCTGATGTGTTTTTATCGTCTTCAGCGGAAGAATCATCAATACTGACTGTCCCGGTCTTGCATCACTCGGAGTACCCGGATTTACCCCGAGTGCAGAGGTTATAGAAAACAAAATAGAACAGTTCAATAATTGGAGTAAATCCTTATTGTTTGATAGGGTATAAGTCCTTAGCAAACGTATTATAAGCTCGACTTAAAATGGTTTTTAAAAGTCTGATGATTGTTAAGTAAGGGTAGTTTAAATCAAACGAACATTAGAGATTTGACGTCTTAAAACAAATAACCCATCACAGAAGCAGTGAATTCAACAGCTGCAACACGCCACTATGACTGTTCCTTTTTCTTGAATAGTAGAGTGTAATTCAGCATCTGTCCTCTGGAAAGAACTAATATTGTCAGAATCAAGGGTACCCGATTTTACACCACTCTCCCCATCTCGATTGAAACTCAATATAAAACCCGACATCCTGTCGAAGTGCGCGAAAAAGTAGAAGAAAGAAACCCCCACTGGTCGTCTTCGCTTCTGCCTCAAGATTAAATTAAAATTCTGACTCAATCAAACACTGACGCTTAATCAACGGTTTTGCAACACTGCAAGTCTTCTGTATATATTGCAGTGAATTCGCGTTTATATAAATTTGTACAAAACAACAAATGAAGTCTTAAAATCTACAGTTCATAAATGATCAAATAACAAAATATTTTCTATTGTATAAATCTTTTGCGTTTCTAAATAATTTACAAAGGACCTTCGCAAAGACTAAAAAAATAAAAGCATTAAAACAAACATTCTTTTAAGGTATCCGACTATGTTCAGAACCCTTTTTTTAAATGGTATTTGAATACACATTTTTAAAATTTTAGATGTAATTCACGCTAAAACTTATTAATTCACAGAAAAAATTTTAACAAATAATTTTTAAAAAATTGAGGGTTTTTTTCTGGATTTTTTTCACTAAATTTGAACTTTTTTCCAAACACACTCTATCAAAACCCAACAATCAGAATGATAAATCCTTTTGTATATTTAATTATATGCCTATTAGCTGAAACTGAAGCAAACGTTTAAAAAAAATCTTGAAACATTTTCGAATTATAGGATTTTCAATGTGAAATTTCAGTTTTTTTCTTATTCTTGATCTGTTTCGTAAACTTAAAAGCTACATAAATTAGCAATGGATCATAGTTTTCCATATATTTTGCTTCATTACCTAGAAAACATTATAAGCAACAATTGTACCAAATTTTATGCAGATATGTTTAATAGATATTTAGATATTTCGTTTAAAAATTGGAATTTTATTGAAAAATGTCATGTTGAGAAAAATGTAAATAAAGATTTAGAGAGAAGGATATCAGACCAGAAACGTAACCCGCAAGAGATAGGTGAGAGATAGAAACATTAAGAACATATTGATAGAAGCAGTATTATGCACTTTATTAGAGGTAACTTATAGGAAAATAAATGGTAGACATAGAATATAGTTTCACAAGAAGTGATATCTTATTCTGGTTTACTGGAGAGATTGTAGACGAAAATTCTAGCACATTCTTTCAAATTTTTTATCCATGTCTAGCAAATATCGTAGTGTTATCGTTAGATTGAGGAAAGACGGAGATTTTAACGCAAAAGCAACAAAGTACTTCCCGCTCTCTTTTGAAGTCATTGGAAGAAACGCGAAGTTTTGTGATTGTAGTTCTGAGACACCCTGCAGATAGGAGATTAACTGAAATGAAATATTTTAAAGAGCAGAAAATAATGCCAGAAAATATTTCAGACCATTCTTTAATAAACATTTCTATTTAAAACTTTGCGAAAAGTAATAAAATAAATGCGATGCGAATACTTTATGAAGATCGAATTAATAGGTTTTATGGCAGGATTAATAAAGTTGAGTATAGTACATCGGTATTTCTGATTTTCTTCCGCGGAAAGTAACTAAGAAATTTGAAGAAATAAAAAAAAGTCGAAAGTTTAGCTATAATATTGAAGCTCTCAAGTAATGATTGCTATGATTGTCAACATGCAATACTTAATAGTCTGTGAGCATAAGAAATAAAATATTTTATGAAACCTTAAGGAAATTCAACATATCAAGGCTTAAAAAATGGGTGGAAGCTTAATACCGTGCAGATAATGAAAAACAAACATTAACATAAATATTAATTTCCTCCAGCCTATTCTATCGCCCACTTTCAAGAGACATGTTAATATAATTTAGTCACCTAAAAAGACGAAATCGATAGATGTTTTTATTTGTTACATGTTGAAAATTTGCTGAAGAAAACAATAAATATGTCCAAACGAACGCATAGAAACTATCCACATACAGCCACCTTCAAAAGAATTCTTAATTTTTTTCCAAAATGTTTATTGACTTTAGAACGCCTCTTCTAAGAATAATCGATAGTTTTCCAGAAAGATGACTTTATTTTACTCCTACGTAAAATTTAAGGTAAAAAATTGAATTAATGTACCTTTATGGAAACAACTTGTTTTGGGGCTTAATGCAGCAAGAACCAACTGTTGCATAGGCTTTCTGACTAATTTTTCTACCTTATTAATTACACTGGTTAACACTGACTTTTTGCCAATGATATTGCAGTGATTTTAAGGGAAATTTTGTGGCGCTGATTCCGAATCCGGCATTCTTTTTGTCAGACTGGCTCTAGTTTTCGAGATAAAGTGTAAATTATATTTCAATAGTAATATGTGCGCACCACTCAAATCGCATTGAAGCTGTCTCAAATATAAATCAACAATAAAATAAAATCAATGAAATAATTAAACTTAATCCTAAAGCGTAATCAATATATAAATCACAATATAAATCTAAGCAGAAATCTCATAACGTCTGTGTCAAATGTAAGTTAAAGAATAAAATTTAAAACAATATTAATGAATGAAATAAAGAAATGAATTTCAGCAAATAAATAGATGAATCATAATGGTATTGGAAAATTACATGATAATGTCGCATTAAGTCAAATAAAGTGAAAATTAAATAAGCTGGTTCAGTTTCTTCATGGAAAAGTTTTTATTTGATTTTCTCTTATGTAGAGTGGAAGTTTCGCGTTGGAGTCCCAAGAAGTAATCTGCCACCATATGGGTGTGTCCCACCTCCCTTGATATTGTTACGAACATGGAAAGTCGTTTCCCAGCAATGTTAGTCTTATGGCAGGGAAGAGAGTTTTACAAGGTTAAGCATGGAGTGACGGGCAGCGGCTGTTCCGGGATCCCTGACCTTGGCGACCACTTTGGCGACCTTGGCGACAAATTGATCATTCCAGAAAATACAACTCTTTTCTCGATATTTCTATTAGGAAAGGGAATGCGCTTGAATATACGAGAAAACTCCATGTGACGTCACGGCCTGTCGGAGAGAGTATATAAGGACAGCGCCTGGATCAGAGGGAGTAGTGCTTTTCCACTGGAACGACTTTAGAGTTTCGTCTGCAGTGCGAGCTTGGAAGCTGGTGAGCTAAGCGCTATTGAAAGTGCTGTTATTGTCGTTATTAGTTATTGACTGACTGTTTGTGTTGCTAAATATCAAAGTGCTGAACTGTTATTACCTGTGAATTGTTGTCTGTTTACGTTGCTAATCTGTGCAAGAACTACTGTTTCCTGTACCTGTGCTACTTGTTTTCCCGCATATTTGTGAATAAACCTTCATTCTCCATTATCTTGCGTGTTGGACTGTTTACACCATACATCCATAGAAAGACATTTGTAACAATATTTTTATTCCATTACTTTGATATCCTGGTAGTCGAAGTCTTTTCTTAAAGGTGTGTTAATTTTTGTTAATTTCTGTATTCTTGGCATGCGTTCTGAACTAACAAATAATATTGTAGTTTTGGAGCTTAGGTTTGCAAGTGTTACCCTAAACAAAGAAAATAAATAAATTTTGATATTTTTTAAAACCTAAATAACCTTTTGCTATGCATATACATCGATCTGCTGCATTTTATTGATTATTTATGATGCATCAAGATTATGATGTAGATTAGGAACTAAAAATTGCATATTAAAGTAATTTCACATATTTTTGAAAAATTTGAAAGGAATCTGTGGCAGGAAGTTATAGTCCGATTTTGATAAAATAAAATTTATTACTCTTCAGAAGTTGAGTACTTGACAGCTAATGCTTTAACAAAGCTATTAAGAGGAATTTTTACATCTGATCGGTTAATTACTTTTAATCTAACGGAAAACAGTCTAATTTCACCATTTTTTAGGATTTTTAAGGCCCATGCGGGAGCGGTAGATATCAATCAATTTAATTAATTTTTTTAACGTTTTATTTTTCACCAATCTGCGAATTTTCGCGCTGTTTAACGACATGGATAAAATAATTAACTTTTTTCTTCCCACCCTACTGCAGACACCATTGAAATGTTAACAATACGCATTATTCCAAAAACTAGAGCCAATTCGGTAAATTGCAGTTAGTTTTGAAATCAGCAGCCTCAATACACACTAAGACCGTTAGAATTTCCTCGGCAAACGAAAAGAACAGTTTTTTTTTTGGTTCCCCAGCGTTATTTTTTCAGAAAAAAATGCAACCAAACACATGCACTGCGCGGATTTAATAGCTTGGATCCATTGAGTTGGTTCTTTTTAAAAAAAATATGTCAAATTACCGCTGTGCCCATGAAGAACTTTGTTTAAATGTTTTTACTTTCAAATCTTTTTTGATGAATCACAAATATTTTTGTCGGTCTTAATTTATTAAAACGGATTTGGAGATTGCTTAAGGGGTCTATTCTGGTACCCTCGGTTGGGTTGGGAGTTGGGTTGGGTTCCGAATTCCCAACCCAACCGGGGGTACCAGAATAGACCCCTAAATCGGAGGGTTACCGGAAAACGGTGTGTGATTACAAAATAAACAAAACAGAAAACTTGTCCATAGGGGTTTTATAATAATGAAAGTTGATTTGATTTGATTGGGGGTTTTGGGGATTTTCAGCAACAAAGGCTATTATCCCCTATTCATTCCAAAGTCCGTTTCAATCCGTAATAGAACCAGCGGGAGTGGTCTCCCCTAAACGTTCTCTTATACTCCTAACACATGTAGAGAAAACTAGAATAATAAAAGAGGTCAAATAAACTTCCGTCGCAAGTAAACCAAAGTTGGAACCACGCGTGGTTTGAAGGATCAAAACAGATTCAAATCCCCTGCGCATTCGTTTGCGCAACAGGACCTGGCGAGACTCCCTAAATGTTTGCTTCCTTACAAAATCGCTCCAGAATTGGTTTTTGGCAAACTGCCAAGTTTCGGAGCGTCCGTTCTCTCTCCAATACGCACCAGTAGGCATGCGCAGGGAGTTAGTTTCAAAACTGAACAAGTATGCGATTATACAGACCGACAGACAGTCAACCCTTTGACGGATTTGGCCCAAAATTTTATACGGACCTACATTCATGACGATAAAACTGTGTATAAAATTTTATCCATCTGGCTTTTCAAGTTTTTGAGTTATAGCGTTCGCATGACCTCGAACATACAGACAGACAGACTTCCCGTTGACGGATTTTGTCCAAAATTTGATAGAAACCTACAAATTATCCTACAAGACCACATACCAAATTTCATCCCCGTAGCTCTAATAGTTTTCGAGTTATCGTGTTCACAGACACACACACAGACAGACATAATTCCAAAATTGTGTTTTTCGGACTCAGGGAGGTCTAAAAAGTGGAGATTCGTCAAAATCTCGAGTTCGAATTTTTTGACGATTACAATACTTTCTCTTTGTATACTTCTTATACGAGAAAGTAAAAAGAAATGAAAATTGCCATCAAAAAAGATGGGCTAAAATTATTGCCGATCTGATTCGGTCAAGAGAAAAAAAAATGGCACTCTCCTAGAAAAGCCTCCATATTCTTTTCTAATGAAACTTGAACTTGAATTAGAGGGGTTATGGGATTTGAAGCAACAAAGGCTGTAATCCCCTAATGAAACTTATATGGAAGAGTTTTCTGAATGTAAATAAACATTAAAAACCTGGACTTTCGCTTTGAAGACTCCATTGATCATTATACCGGAATTACGTAGTCACTGCATTTAATGTAAATAAACAAGACAGAAAACTCGTCCATATGATTTTAAGAATAAATAATAACCGTTTCATTCAAAATTGTGTATCGCACAATTTGAATCAAAAGAAGTATAACAAATTAGAAAAAAATAATTTTTTTTAGTTTGACAAGGAGTTAAAAGCTTTATTAATTTTAATTCTCGCTTATTTCGAATATTTTCGTAATTCTGTGATTTTAGCGGATTGTTTGGACTTATGGACATGTTATCGTCTCCAAATGTTCGCCAAACTTGATTTTTTCAAGTGATTGCTCGCCAAATTAACGATGGTGGCCGTAACGGTTGGCTAAAGAAAATAAATAGTTGAAGATTTGGCGCTATGCAGAACGAATTTTTACCTGAAAATTAGAAAATGCTTATATTATCCGTTGATAATAATTTTACAGGAATTTGTTAAGCAAGTGATTAGATTTATGAATCTATTATTATATTTCTTTCTAAATTTAGTATTCAGATTTGTTATAAATTGAAATTCGTTACAGTTCTATATACGATATCTCTATTAGAAATTTCCAGTTTTTCAGAAAATTACGGTTTTAAAATGATTTATCAATAGTTATTTAAATCTATTTAATATATATATCGTTAAAAATCAACGATGAAGTGAAGTAATTGAAATAAATTATTTATTTTCGTTGTATGAAGAGTCTTCGGAATGATAATCTTCTCTTACAGTGAGCCAATATTAATTCTTTTGCACAGACTGCACCTAAAAATATAAATAATTATGCTTCAAAATTTTTCATATGTGACATATGTTTATAATTAGTGTAATAAATTATCTGTAGTATGAAATTTTTTCATAAAGTTCCAACTTTAATTCCGCTAATGAAATTTATTTGCTGGGATCTATAATTTGGTTTTTCTGAGTTTTTCGTCAATATGGCAACCCAAACAAATGAGCGGAAAAATTGCAACTAGCAACCCTTCGGTTTTATGGACGAGTTTTCTGGTTTGTTTATTTACAGTGAAACCTTGACTTTATCTGCTAACATGTTGGACTTCCGCTTTGAAGTTTCCATTGCCTTAGCATTACACCGGAATTACGTAGTACAGGCACTTAAATGTAAAAAACAAAGCATAAAACTCGTCCATTCTTGTCGTCATCTTTAGAGTTTTTCGCTATTGAGTTGTATGGACGAGTTTTCTGCTTTGTTTGTTTACATTTAAGTGCCTGTACTACATAATTCCGGTGTAATGTTAAGTCAATGGAATCTTCAAAGCGGAAGTCCAACGTACAAATAGATAAAATCAAGGTTTTTAATGTAATCAAACAAACCAGAAAGCCTTGTCCACTTAATATTTGTATGAATTTTACACACCAGAAAATTAAAAAATACTAAGGAATAATAATTTGTAGAATAAAATTTATTTTAATATTAAGGATTTCAAACAAAAAAAATATTAGTACTTTCGCCACCAGAATTGATATGGACGAGTTTTCTTGTTTCATTACATTAAAACCTTGACTTCCGCTTTGAAGGTTCACCTGATTTAGCATTACTCTGAATTATGAAGTTACCGCATTTTAATGTAAATAAACAAAAACAGAAAATCCTTGTCCATTTACTCGTCGATAAAATGAATGATTTTTATTAGTTTAATATTTTAATAAAAAATCTTTTGCCTGAATTCTGAATCGTCTAATTTATTTCTAACAATGTTTGCTAATTCTGCTTTCAGTCTTCTGTCAGTAGAATTGTTTTATTCTCTGAATGTGAAAAATGTTTTATAGTCCTGTAGAATGCGGAAAGGTGAGGGAACATTGTTTTATGTTTCTTTTTTAAGAATTGATGAAGTAGGAGGGTCTTCTGTAAGGGCGCCATTTTTTCCTTGACCTTACTAGATCAGTACTAGTTCTGGTCCATCTTTGATGGTAATCTTCTTCCTCTTCTTTTGATTACGATTGAAAAGAACTTTGAATGAATAGGGGATACCTGTAGCTGAAAACCATAAAGCAGTTCCAAGTTATTACCACCGATCGTGAATTGATGCTTCATATCTTATTCGATCTATGAAGAAATCTGATTTTATTTTGTAAATATGAATTTAAAAAATTCAGTATGAATTTTGCTATTTTAAAATGAGGAATAAATTCAGAACATTACATATTTTCTATGCAACATATTCTCCTCAGTTTAATCTAAAAATTCTTCTTGCGTAAACAACATCCATCAACAACGACTTGGTTTCTTAAAAATTGCTATTGAATTTGTATGATTTATCAGAAAGTTAAATTTTTTTCCTTGTGAAAAGTGAAGTTTGTGAAATTTTTATTTTGTAAGAAAATGAAAAGTTTAACAGTAAATTTTTTAAACTGCTGCAATTTAATAACATTTTAATTAAAAGTAAAAAATGGCTCGGAATTTTATTAATTTGATCGAACTGGTTTGGTGATTTTTTATGCAAATTCCAGGAAATGAATTAAGCTTATATATAAAACCCTTACAATGGAATTAAGCCACTAAAATTATCTGCAATATAGTTCTTTCCGTTAAGACATATGTCAGCATCTCTGAAGACCCAGACAGATTTTGCTTTTATATTGTTTAACAGAGTTTTAAAATAGTCTGTATTTAAGTAATAGTTGGATTAAAATGTAGCATAAATGCAATTTCTGCAGAGATAGATGAACAAGAAAACTTCAATTAAATTCGAGAACTCGTCATCTATTCTGTAATAATTCACATAAAAAATTGAGACAAAAAAAACCAATAGTAAAGTACTTATTATATCATGTTTTATTTCAATAGTCGTATAAATATATGGAATGTAAAATGACACTGCCAAACACTTATTTTCAGTAATAAAACCATTGCAAAACAAACATGAAGAAGGACATAGAGGAGATGGCAAAGTATATCGAGAACTCATACTAACAGCTAAATTAAAGCTACAACATTGGATTCAATTTCACGATATAGTATATAAAATGAAAGGATGAAAATATACATAATTCTAAAAAAAGTAGTTGCAAAGGACAATCATTTGATAACTGCATAAAATATGAGGTATTGTTATGAGAACAACTGGCAAATATTTTGAGTCGTAAGGTGATAATATTTATCCCTCATGTAGGATTTCTCAGCAAGTAACAATATTTTACAATAAATTTATTACAAACATTTCCTTTTTTTAAAAATTAGTTGCAATGATTGTGTAATTTTAACATTTTATTATTTACCTCGAAATAATTCTTAAAATCTTTTAGAATTCTTCTTAAAATCTTTTATATTATCTCGAAATTAATTTCTTATATCTTCTTAAAATTAATTTCTTTAAAATTAATTTCTTCAATTAATGTCCTTAAAAATCTTAAAGACATTCTTATAAATTATTCAGGCATTAATTATCTATCAACAAACGAATGATAGAAATTATGTAATTATTTCACAATTATTATATACACTATCTTAGGCAATATCTTTGATAATATACTCTTTAGAGCTTTCTAATTATTTTATTTTCTAATTAAACGATATAAATTATTTCCACAATGCAATGATATATAACTAAGCAGTTACAGCAGAATCTTACTAACCGTGACACACTGGCTCGTGACGTATAACAGAAATCTCTACACACTGATAACGTCTTAATAATACCACTAGTAACGTGATTTCACTCTGCTGTCTTGGAAGAAAATGAATATAAAATCCTTTCAAAGTAAATAATGTATACAATATTGTATTTAATTTTGCAAACTATCAATATAAACTCAATAAAAGAGTAGTAATGCACAGAAATGTATGGTAAATCTATAAACCTTACGTCTTTTTGCTTTCAGATGATGTAAGTGATACAACAGAAACTGACGGTTAATCGAAGTTTCACTCGTAGTTGAATATGCATATGACTTATGCTATACAGTAACACAACTCCAATTTTCGAAATTAATTTTGGCATCCTTTTCATTAATTTTTTTTTTGACTTGAAAAAACACATTGGCTACGACAGTAAAAAATTACAATATACAACTACTCATAGTTAAGAAAGTCATCTATATAAAATATAGATAGATTCTTCGCAGTAGATTTGAAATATTTCGTTTCACGAACATTATAGCTCGAAAGACTTAAAACAATCACGAAAGCTTCTTACTATTGAACAACACATTTGTTTCGGAACACTTTCGAAAACAAGCCCATATCAGTTAGCAAGCAAAATTGTAAAATTGGCACTGTAAAACGCGAAAAGAAAAGTTAAGCATTGGTACATATATGAACACATACACATCTCAAATCTTTTCTAATAAATAAATATTACTTATTTCTCCTCGGTTGTATCTATTTGTTTTCAAATAAGAGTTTAATTTCCAAACCAGTTTAATTGAGTAAACTTTGACGGCTTTATTTTGATAAAACTCAATTGTGAGCAGAATTTGATTATAACTGTGAAATAAAACTTGATATCTTAAATAGGCTGATATGTATTTAGGAGCTTTAAAGAGGAATTCCAGAAAATAGATATCAGTGGATTAGTTCTGATCAGACTTGCTTCCATCACCTGACACTATTATCGGTTAAAAGTTTTCTTAAGTTCATTTTGATGATTGAAAACGATGCCATTCCTAAATTTTTTGAAACTGATAATAAGAAGGCATTAAGTATAGGAGAGAAACTAGGGATACTCTCCACGGATTTTCCTGATTGTGATAATTGGTAATTTTACTGACTATTTACTGTCATCTCATTGCATTCCAACCTGAAAAGCATTGTAATTGTGTTTAAGTAAATATATTTTGAAAGTGCTAAAAAAGTAAATTTTCATTTTTTTCATTCCACAGTGATAGTGGAAGTTACTATTGAATATGGATGAATACAAAAATAGTTTTAAGCAAACTTAGCTTTAATTTGATTATACGATGTTATGAATCTTAACTCTAAGTGGTTTAATTTTTAGATTATTTAGAAAAGTCAGTTAGGGACACTTGACTCCTATCAAAAGCTATTGCATCTCGATGTTGTAGCTGATCAAAGTAATCTTTTTTGATTGGCATCAGCTTTTTTGATGCGAGTTTGTTGGAAAATGGCAACTCAAATAGAGAATAATTATTTAAAAAATTGTTTGTTTGTAAATTTTATTCTAATAAAATTTTATTATGATAACTTAAATAAGCATAATTATTTTTGTAGAATTTTAAAAAGAATTGAAATTTAATTAATCTATGTTTCACTGAGAAAGAAAAAATATTTATTCATTTATTATTTAATAAATCTTTTGCTTTGAATTATTTGTCATCGTTTGTTTTATTTAAGGTTTCGCCATTTCTATTGAGTTTGTTCTTTCTTCTTGATTTGAATTTCCTTTAAAATATATTTTTATTCTTTGCTTTCATTTTTCTTTAAATATTAGAAGAACTGAGAAGTCTATTAAGCTCCTCTATTTTAGCTTTGCGAATATTTTTCTTCCCTTTTTTCATTTTGATGCTATTCCATTTTTTTCAATCTTTCCAGAATCCGCAGTTCTTAACGCGCTAACGACGCCAGGTTCCCAGTTCCATTTGCACTTTATCATTCAATTAATCAATATTTTAATCCTTTATTAAATTTGAAACTACTTCTAATTCTACAACTATTTAATTCTAATGACTAGACTAATTTAGTTTATTAACTAGATTCTTAAATAATAATAGCTGCATTTTATAGATTCCATATTATTTTAATTAGTTTCTAGTAATATTAACATAAAATCTGAATTTCAAGTATACAAATTATCAAAAGAATTGAAATACTTTTTGCATGTAGGTGCATCCCTAAGGTTAGGGATAGTTGACCCTAGGCGATTTCATAATATTTATTTAATGATTACATGATATATCAGTTTAGCATAAGTATATTTATATTCATAAAAAATAAATCTTTTATGATGATAAAATTGAAATATTCGAGTATAAGAAAAGTAAAAGTATGATCAAGTATCCCTAGTTTCCTATGTAATGCGCTGATATTTAAAGCGATAAAAACAAAGGTACCATTAGATTCAAATAAAGACTGCATTTCCTTTTTCTTTTTTCCAATCGACACCATGACATGATACATGTCAAATGCGCCACACCAGTTTAATTTTTTGAATATATGTGCATCTTGCAGTTGCATATCACATGACACTAAGTTTGTCATGTGACTGTGGCTTTACATGAATTGATTTTATTCTTTATTTATTTAATCATATTATCATGTTCATATAGCAAAATTTTATTGTATAGCAAATCATATTTGTATTAACATCTGAATATCTTGGGATACGGCTACTAAAAATATCTTTCAAAGCATCAATAACATCATTCTACGATTAAGAGAAATGTGTATCTTATCAATTCTATTAATGAATGAAATTTACAGTTTTTCTAGTTTCGCACTAGTTTTTAAAAATCTTAATTGGCCTCATATTTTTATCAGCAAATAATTTACATTTGAAATATATAAAATATAGTACCCACGCCATATATTTCCTTAAAATCCTTAAAAATAATAAATTGAGCAACAAGTAATGATATACATCGGTATATGTATTTTGATTTTAGGTTTATTAAAATTTTCTACTTTAAAATTTTTATTCATTAAGCTATACAGCATATGCTCAATTTTAATAAATAATTACACTAACCTTGCTATCACTTGTCAATTTCAGCACCAAATTTTTGATATAATTACACAAGCTTGACTTGTAGGAACTTATGAGCTTTTTCAAGAACTCAATCATTTCAACATCAAACTGTTCCTGAGTTTCATTCATTTCTGATTTACGAGCTAATAACCTTTACTTAATTTTAAACTTCTTTTAAATGTAAAAATTTATATTGGAGATAAAAATTTATCTTACATTTGCTGTGTTGAAAAATTTTTGCATACTAGATCAATAAATCATTTTCACAATTGTTCTATGAGTAAAATGATGAAGTCATGATTTTTTGAAAATTAAATAACGCAAACTTATACATTTAAATTTCTTAAATTGTAAGTAAATAAATAAAAGCAATATTTGTAATATCTAAACATGTAATTAAAAATCTAATTAAAATTGTTAAAATACCTTTAAAATCACTTCAATTAATTATATTTTGGCTGCTCTTCTAAATAGAAAGAGGAAATAACAAAATGAAATCTGTTACTATTTATATGAGAACGTGAATATCATGCTATACTCTTAAAACATACATAAAAGAATGGAAAACATGACTAGTACGGGTCTGATTGTGCGTAAAAATTCATGTGATGAATATTGCTGTCAAAAGTAATGAACTAATACTTGAAGAATTACATTGATTCAGATTATCAGAAACAAAAGCATAGGTCACTTCTTCAGCACCAATTACAGTTAAAACTTCAAGCTAGAAGTCATTATGGCAGTTATAACCAGGGCTTCTTAAAATTGAATTTACAAAAAAAGAATTTAGTTTCTTCAAACTATATCATTTTGATGCAGAGGTACGTCAACCATTCCTGACCTGAATGGCTGGTACCAGATCATTGAATCTTCGTCAATGCTGAGAACACTGCCAATAACGACGGTTGTTGCGCAAGCGTCACTACTATCATTGCTGGTGGAAGAATCCTGATGCAAAAGAGGTTTAATAGGATCGTGTGAAGAGCCACTCCGTGCTTTATTTTCATGGTACCCTGTTGTTTTCAGGGACATGTTCATGTTTGGAGAGTCTGCGCACAAAGTGTTTATGTGAGATGTACTCAGTGTCAAAACGGGCTGGCTTTGAGAGGTAGGGAAACGAAACAGACTAGAAGAAAGATAGATAGTGTTTTTCTTTGTATTTTTACCATTTTCGAATTTACCCTTGCGGGTCAGTATACCAACTACCAGCTTCTTGGATTCTTTCCAAGTGTTTTTGTTGCGAAAAAAGTACAAGTAGGGATTCAGAATGCAAGATGTGTAGGCTGCAAAGTGCACAAAGTACTTCATGTTGGCTGACGCTGGAACAAAAATGTCAGATACGAGTGTGGCGAAGAATGGCAACCAGCAAACTACAAAAGACAAGACGACCAAGAGTCCTGTAACTGCAGCTTTGTGCTTTCCAGCAAAGCAGCAAGGCGTGTCTTTGGGATCAACGTGGTCGGCGGAAAAGTTCCTTCTAAGGGTGTATTCCGTGACTCCCTGTTTCTTGGGCGGCTTCAGATTGACGATGATCTCGTTTGATGCGCTGCTATTGGAGCTACTTCGCCTAGCCCTAGCGTTATTGTTCCTGGCTGCCTTGAACATTGCAAAGTACAGACATGCAACGTTGACGAAAGGGATGATGAAGCCAACGAAGCTGATGATCGAACTGTACACAATGCTAAGCGTGTCTGGATGGTCACTGAATAAAAATCCTTCCTGGAGGCACCTGTTGTTGGACGTTTCTGGAGTTCCTACCAGAACAGGAATAGAAAGGACAAGAGCAGCCGACCACGTGGAGCCTATGAGGAGACCTGTTCTCTTCTTGGTGATGGTGAGAGTGTAATGCAACGGGCTGTTGACTGCACAATTCCTGTCGATAGCAATAAGCAGGATGGAGAATACTGATACTAGATTCAGGAAGATTGTAAGAGCCGTTGTTGCCCTGCACCATAGTTTGTTGAATTCTACTCCTTGGATTGAAATTATCATTGCTGGGATAATGAATACTGAAAAAAAAATTTAAAAAGAACCTTAGAATATTAGCACAAATAAGTCAAGTAATTCTGCACTCTAGATATATTGTAAGCTACAATCTTATTAGCTGGTATAGAAAAACACAAAGAAATTTTTAAGGTTTTTTTTGTTAGTCAGTATCGTATAAAATAATTGCTGATAAGATTTTTTTATTTTGATCATAAATGTAGATAAGAAAAATCGTTATATAATTTAATTTTATCAAATTTTGAGATTTGGGATTACAATATTTAAGCATACAGTTATTAGGAAAATCATATTTTTTTAAATATAACGTATACTTACAGCATTGTAACAAGTGACTACTGGCAAGACTGAGAACAAATCTGTTAGAAAAAGTCCTCATGTTGTGTTTCCTGTATAGCAAGAGGAAGATGAGTCCATTTAGACACAAACCCAATACACTTAGAATACAAAGAGCTGCTGTTTGAAAATCAGCCGCTACGTCCTCTTCCATGATGATGCCTGTGTAAAAAGGAAAAGGACAAATTTAGTATGTAAAATATTTTTTACTTATAGAAGAATTATTTTTTATTTATAATTACATCAATTATCATTTTAACATTATAATTAATGCGTTAGTTGTCAGCTTCCCGGTGAATTACCTGTCTGTCATAAAGTTATATAAAGAGCAGGAAGAATGAAAGTTTGCTTGGCTACAATATTGTTTGCTAGCCATACTGGATTTCCTTTATAAAAGATTTGAGCTTTAAAAAATGGTTATTGTCTTCATAAAAGAAACGTGATCTAATTGAAATCTGAAGTTTTATTAAGGAATTATTATGTCAACAAAAATGCTAACATTTTTCTATTAAAATAAAAACAGAACGCGACGAAAAATTTCATTTTAAACTATAATTTTCATAACAACATTGTTTTAATTGTTTGAAAACGAGACAACGAAAATTAAAATAAAGCGTTAATTTCATAAGTAAATATGAATCTATTCAAAAATTCTCAATAAGAATAAGGTGTTGTGTTTCCTAATGAGACAAGTGTTTATTACTTAATAGTTGATGTCAAAAGGAAACAAAATTAATTGGCTTCTTTAAGGTAATGCAACGACTGTCTGGAAACAAGAATGTATGAAATATAGGAAACTTTATTATGATATTCGACTGAGTATTTTTTTTTCAATGCTTGTCTACAACTGGATACAGAAAAGATGTTTTCGCTATAAATTTCAACATATTACAAAACAAATAAAATTAAACACGAGAATATAACTTTTATATATATGAAATAAAATAATTTAAAATTATTTTTGGTAGATGTTTATGACTTATAAAATCTTTGCATTTTTATGTTAGCAATATTTAAATTATTGTATATTAAAAATATTTTCAGTTACTTAAATCATTCGAAAAATTCTATAACTTAAAACACACCCAAAAATAATTTTCTAAGAAGAGAGAAATGATATTTACGTTAATTTTCCATCCTACAAGCCTCCTAACTCCTAAACAATTGTCTTTAAGAGACCTAAAAGTGATAGTTTTTCGCAGAATTTAGTGTTTAAAACGCAGTAATATCAACATAATTCCGTAGACTCAACACATATGAGAAAAACATCTTAAGTCCAAACTTTTTATCCCCTATCGTAAATGGTACCGAAGGTTTGCTTATTAATTTTTTTACAAAATGCGGAAGTGATCCTAAGCGATTCCGAAATATCCGTTGAAGACTAGTTTCAAATATCAATTTTAATTTATTCGAGGCTTCCTCAATTTCGTAATTTTTTTTACTTCTCTTTTCTATTAAAGAGAAGCCGTTTTCTTCGGATGTTTTAAAATTCTATTTCGTAGATGCTTTTTTTAGATTTTAAGGCGCGCTAAAATAGTTTTATTGCAACCGATTTTCTTACATCGTTGCTATGCAACAAATGAAGAAAAGAAATAAATGCAAAATTTGGTATCTTATATAAGAAATCAACTGCTATTTTTTATTTTCATTCAAGTCTTCTTTTCCTTAATTCTTTTACCTTATTTTTTATTGTTTTCCTATGGAATGCGGAAATGGAATGATCTTTCTGTACTTTGACCTTTTCATATATTTTGTTAGTATTATTATTATAATCGTATTATAACTTCCAAAAGACATCTTCGTAAAAACTTTTTTAACTTAGTCTTATTAATTTTCTAAATATTAAAAGAGCCCTTTCACTTGTAAGACCTAGTTTTGAGATGATGTTTGTTTAGATTTACGGAAAGAATATTTAGAGGAAGTGTTGATACCCAACTAACAACTGATAAAATTATTTTTCATATAAGTAAAGCCATAATAATTAATAGACGAAAATGTTGCGATTATTATTGTTTGATTAGTAAGCAACTTTTAAAGTTTTATTAGAAATCAACTCTTGAAGTAAAAGTTCTATGCAGCAATTGAAATTGCTAATGAATTCTTGTTTTAACTTGAAAAAAGCATCACGGGAAATTTGAAACTTTTTTTGGGGATGTATTCATTAACTAAGCCATTAATCCTTATCTCTAGAAGCACGAAGATATTAAAAAAATCTAACAATTGAAACCAAAGCAAAGAAAAAAAAAAGATGCATTTTCTTAATACAAAAATACTTTGTTCTCCTTAAAATAGATAAATCTGTATTAGCAATTCAAAAAGTACGTCAATATTTAGTCTTTAAAATTCCAAAATTCAATGTAAATGGGCAAAATCAAGCGAAAAATAATTGAAAGGGGACGCTATACTATATCAAGACTATACTAACACATCAAGTTGAATCTCAAAAACTATAATATAGAGATTCACTGAATTAAACTATCTCAGTAAACATGCTAAAAATTAAAAATTAATTCAACATGGATTTGTGATCAATGATAAGACCTCGAATTTCTTATACGATATTTGAGAAGTCTTAATCTTTCTGTTTTCCATCTCATTTCTGAAGAGGCCTCCCAGATGTCCGAGTGGTTATCAAAAACACTTCCGTAGTGACATCAATAATAAAAAAAGAAAGCTCATGTTATTGTTCCGTTTCCGACCGAGATGGACCGGTCAGATCTGCAATCCCCCCAAAAACCTTGTTTTGCACGAAATTACGACGATGGATTTTCACAATCCGGACGAAATTCTCTCCGGCCAATCAGAAGCCATCTTTTTCTATCCGAATGGATTGACATTTGGGGGTGGGGACAGCTATCGTCCACGTGTGAGGAGGGGAGGGAATTCGGTTGTCGAGACGCAGAAGCCGATTTCGTGACTCGCTGCCTCTGAAAGGTGTGCTCGGGGATCAAATTAATGCTCTCTTTAGACATAAACAAGTGTGAGACACGATTAAGACTCGATCTGGGCGGGTTTTTTTTCTCATTTTCATTCCTAAAAGAGAATCATAACTCCTTTTTAAATGGGAGACTGAGTAATCTTAGTTCTACACCTAATATTGAATAGATATTAACGTCTACTTTTTTTAAAGTGGGTTTTCGAAGAATTCGCAACAGTTATAAATTTAGATGATCTCTTTCTCGATTAATCTTATACTACAACTGTCTTAACCAGTAAATTATTGTTTTTAAGTAACATCGAGAGATATTGTTTCGGTAAAGTTCTTTTCGAAAATCCAGGGATTATTAAGTGCCCTGGATTTTGCCTTTTCCCTGTTTGTTTCATAAACTTTAAAGCAGATTGACAGGGAGTTGGTGTAAGGCATTAACTTTTTTTGTATCTTTGCCTGAAAATCAGATTCTTAATATTTCTTTAAAAAGCAATATTTTACTTTTGCAATAAATGTATGTGTACATATGATAAGACGTAATTCACAATTTGTCAGAAATTTAATATATTTCTAAATGACAGCAACACAGCTAATGGATGCTTTGAGCAAAAACTGGATCAATGGAATGGCTTTTGATTAATAAAAAGCTTTAATTCATTAACTTATTTCAATGACCTTTAATGAAATACATCTGATTTAAATGTTTCTGCTTTAGCATACAACCGAAACTTTCTTCCTAAATTATAAAACTTTAATAACTTTAAAGTGCTTTTTCTTATATACTAATCAAGTTAATTTAAATCAAATGAACTTCTGTAAAATTAATAAGCCTTTACTAGTAATTCATTATTGTTTTACACTTATCCAAAACATCTGTTAATATTGATAAAATGCGTTTCAGTTTTATAAAGCTAAACCTATCCATCAAAATGTTTTTGCTATCTTTCAACTTGATCAACTATTACCTCTCCTTTTTTTCTAACTTCATAAGCTACCACAATCAAACAGTAGGAAAACATATAGCTCCCAGCTGAAGCCAAACAAAGGTAAACAGTGTTTCCTTTTCGCTCGTGGCAAGGAAAATGATGTAACGTTTATTCTCCCACTATTGCCTAAGAAATCTCATTGAAAAGGAGGTTTCTTTGAAATCTTTTTCTCGTCGAGACGCTTGCTTAAGTGATGGCCATTTTACGCTTTAAAAAGATGAGACATTTTATTCGTCTTGTGTTTCAAATAAAATGTAGTAATAGTCTTACTAGAAAATAAACATTAGAGAAAAATCTTAATTAACGGACGCTACTGCTGTACGGAAACGTGAACAATATGTCGGATAAATGAATTATTAATAAAGTATAAGAAGTCACATAATGCATATTCCATTTGCTCAGAAACCTGTAAAAGCTCCGTCTAACGCTTTGCACATTTCTTTTAAAAAATGTAACTGGCAAATAAAAATGAATTTTGAAATCTTTCGAATGTGAAAAAGATGAAAAAGATAACCTAGAGAACTCGATGATTAAAAGATTTTCTTCAAAGGTTCTAAAGCACGAGAACATGATTTAAAATTAGGTCTTATAACAGAAAAGATTATCTACAATATGAAGAAATTTTTAAATGGCGTTTGCTGAGTTGTTGTATATGAGAATTATCAATGCTGCAGTAGAGGAGTAGGAGGAGTCAGGACTGAACGATGAACGAAAACAGAAGCAATGTAATTTCTAATTTTTTTTCTTCGTTTAGATAATGCTTTCGCATTTTTAAATACAGAACGCGTTAATTTATTTCATCTTAGAAAACCTACATTCGGGCTTAAACCTTGTTTCTGTTTAATAAACTTTTAATAAGCTTAAGCTTTTCGATAAACTTAAGCATATTTGTGATCAAACTACATTTTGTTTTAAGTATTACAAACATAATATCTAATTTTAGTTTCATACTCAAGGTATTTTGTTAAAAGTTTGCTGCATTTAGACTTTACAGAAGAAAAAAAAAAGAATCCCAATCCGTCCTCAATCTTGTTGCATTCCAACATCAGGAAGTGTTTTACATAACGTATTCCTACGATATCCTCATCGTAATCCTTTCTTCCCTAAAAACGAAAGCAGTCAGACTTCTATGAAGTCCGTTCATTCATACAAAATAAGGTAAACCGCATTAAGTAAAGAAAAATATTCAATATTTTCAGCAGGCTAAACCGAATTTTCCTTCCTCCACTCTATTATAAAAAAGCACCGCGGGATCAAGTTCCATAGTCTTCAGGGAGAGAAATAACAAGGAAGATAATTCCGGAAGCGTTCGAATATTCCACTGGCGCTCGGGAGTCAATGGCCCCTGCCAAGAGGGGTGTTAAGGTGGTTTCCCTTCTGTGTACTAACACTCCATCAATGACTAAAGATTTGAGCTGGAGAGTCCATACATACGAATGACGAATTTATACTAGAGAGGCGTTTTAAATGTGTCAAAAGCAGTTTCGACATGGGGAGGATGGGTTGTTTGCGCACGAGGGAGATTTTGGCGAAGTTCAGGCTGAAGCGAAAATGGAAATTTGGGTGGCGAAATATTTAAATTCCGATTGCGAATTGAATTGGCGGGAAAGGTGATAATGCATCAGAACGGAGGACTATGAAAGAGTCAACGACTCAGAAACACTGGGCGAATATAAAATGATTGATTATAACATAATGATGATTGATTTACATATGTCTATGATTGATTATGAAACGTCAGGCGTACGCAAATGCGTCTATTAAATGTTTGGAAATCCTAATTTTTAATTTTCTTTTATTATTAACAATGTTTAAAGGATATTTCAGAATATAAATGGTATTTGGGATATAAACCAAGAAGTACAATACAAGTTTGTTCCCGTTATTGAATGTAAGATTATTTTTTTTTGTTCTTCTTGAAGGTGCAAAAAAATGTACTCAATTAAAAGATGAAAATTAACAAAAAATTAAGCAAATTTTGAAAGATTCCCTTATCGAAAAAGGGAAATTAAGGGCACATTTAAGATTTTGATAAAATTGTAGCAGTTAATAATCATTTATTTGTTTTAATTATAATTATTTTTTTTCTTAAATTTATCAATTCACATATATGTATATCGTATAAAATACAAATAAATTGATAAAATGATGTTTTGCTTAAATAATATCTACACTTGTGCTTTCAGATATATATATATATATATTCAAATATTTACACGAAACTAATTTGATAACTTTCATGCATTTCATCAAATCTTTCAAGTCTAGGCAAACGTATGATTTCAAAAGGACGATTTTATACTAAATAATAATGAATTCTATATGAATAGAATACTCCTTTTTTAATATGTTGAACACAGAATACTAATTGCACTAAACATTATTTCACAGACGGTATTTGTTGAACTTTTCGTTCAAATTATAAACAGAATCGTCAAAACATAATTACTTTTGTTTTTCACTTTATATAAGAATAAAGTAAAGATATGTCCAAGCAAAGAAAAAAATTGTCAACAGCCACCTTGACTTAAAATCTACAGTAAATTATAAGGGAATCGAACTTTCGTGTTATCTAGTAATACTCATAAATTTCTCATACAGGAACAATTGTATTTTCTGGCGCAGATTAAACTTTTTCTATCAAATTAGAATTGTAAAATTGTCAAATCTTTGTTAAGTGAAGATTACTTGAGGAATTCTTGAGTTTTCTGCCAATTTTTTAAATTATAAGAGAACGTTTTGTGCATTTGTTTAAGAAACCACATTTCATTGCAAGATCAACTAAATAAAAATTTTGTATTTTGTATCATAACAATCCACAGCAAAAGTATATTGTCCATTTTATGTGTGTTTCGGTAATCAACGATATTTACTATAGTATTGATACGATAAGGTTTCGTTTTCGTCAGAGCGTCATGTATTTCGGAAAACAGTTCTACATTTGGCTAAAAAAGTAACAAAATACACAATTTTTTTCCTTTACCTTTTTGTTTAAGATCAATAATCGTTTTTCAAAATTTTCACTGATTTAATATATTTTTACCTCGGAGGCACAGTACACTATGTCACTTTTATCAAACTTTACAATTGCAATTGAGAGCAATTTGAACATGCTTGATTTGTACTGGGAAAGTGAACTTACTGTTCTTTTAAAAGTATGTAACTTCCTAAACTACTGATATAGATCATAATTTTCTATACCTGTGGGTAAAGGGAAAAAATACATATGAGTTTTCGTTACCCAATTTAGGTAAAAAAAAATCGATATAGCCGAATATCGATATAATAGCCGGGAATCTGAAATAATTTCTGTCAAAATAATTTTAATATCACAATCCAGAATAAATTAGGTAAATTTCTTTCTCTGATTATCAAGCCAAAAAGTATGTCACATAAATAAGAACGCATTCGAAATACTTGAAATTCAACAAAAGCATATGAATAAAAATAAATTTTTGCTTTATAATTCCATTAATCGAGGTTTACTAAAATAACCAAAATAATTTTCAACATTAGCAGACATTATTTGGAATTTCAAAATCAAAGAGATACCATGATAACACTCAAAATAATTTGTTACTGAAATTGGTGAATTTATTTCGCTTTATCTTATGTAAGTGTGCTTTTGCAGGAAATTACTTCTAAGAAAAATACTGGAATCAAACCTCAAGAAATTTCACCCTTTCGATCACAACGAATTTTGCATTATAACTGGAATGACCAATTCTCTAGACTGACTTAAAATTAGTTTGGTAAAAAATTTCAGTGCTGACAAGCAAAATCCATGGCGGCAGCTTAATGCTGTTTAAATCCACAATTCTGATTTCAATTTGTGAAAAAGTATTAGAACAATTATTTTTTCATTCAAACAATTTCGTATATCTTATTTAAAGATATTTATTTTGCAATGAGTAATTTTGGTATTTAAATATACTCCAAAATTTTTTAATGCTTTGCAACTAAATTGGGAAACAAAAGTTTAAAAAAATAACAGTCTTGAAAAAATCGCGGTTCTTGACAATTACCAAAAGAAATCTTATCTACATTAATAATTATTTCCTATTTTAAAACCCAAAATAAATATCTAATTAAGGAAACAAAATAGGCTTAACACTTTTCACCAACAGTGGTTCTATAAATTTTTAAATAAATTTCTGACGTTTTTAAAAGCCGAGATAAAAACTCACCAATATATTTTTAACATTGAAAATTAGAACCAAGACAGCATTGCCAAAACTTATTAAATATCCACAATTTTTTTATTTTTCTTCTCAAAATAAGAGAACAAATTCCGAAACAAGTTAAACGAAAAATTACAACAATTCTAACCTAAACTTCCTGAGTAATAAAAAAATTCTCACCAGAAAACGGCCGAAAAGTCCAGGTCCGTATTAATCAACAGTTGTAACCTCTCCAATATTGTCCGTCTTCTGTTATTTCATAACACAAGTATTGCTGCAAAGTGAGCGCCTCTAAGCGTCGCACGGGAAAAAGCGGGAATTCCGTGTTTCCGTTCCGGGAGTCGGATTCCTTCTGGAGTGGGATCCTGAATATTCTTGGGTGCGTCGGGAGGATGCCCAGGAGATCTCGGGATGCGTTGTCATGGAGACAAGATGTTACAGCGCGTGCGGAGAAAGTTTCTTTCAACCTCTCTTCACGCTCAAATGGAGATTTTGTAAAGAGGTGAATTCCGAAAGTTGATTTGGTTTAATGAGAAACACGAGGCAAATTTCAGCTTTGGTTTATTTATTTCTATATATCTCCAAATCCCGTGGGAAGGAGTTTATTTCTTCTTGTACGGGATAAGGCACGTGGAGAAATTGTCCTTTCTGAGGATAGTATTGCCAAGACCCTGTTGACCTGTTGCACATGCATTTAAAGTTCGTGATGACTTTTTTTAAGGGGAGAAGGGGTTGGTATTTTTCGTTCTCGTTTGGTTTTTCCCCGTAACTTTATTTCTGTTGGCTGAAATGAGTTGGTTTTCACTTGAGCTCTCCGTTTGGTGGTTTGTAAAATTTCCGGAGATTTTGCTTTAACTGCGCGCTGCAAAACATGGGATTTTCGTTTGTTTTGGTTAACAGAAACTGTAAACAAACCTGTATTTTGGTTGTTATTCAGATCTTCAGAATTTCCTGATAAGAAATGATTGGGGCTTTAAGATTTTGAATAAGGAAGGCAACAGGATTAATTAGGATTATAGAAGAATTTATGATGTGAAATGGAATATTTTATGTTAAAAAAATTGTTAAAACATATCAAGCCTTGATATAAATCCTTGCATTTTCTAATTAAAGTTTGTTTACCTTTTCAGTTTAGGATAAATATCCCGTTGCCGAATCTGTGCAATCTATCGCTTTCTTCGTGTGCTGGGCTCCATTCCGCGCCCAAAGGCTTTTCTTCCTCTACGTTGCTCTGTATGGAGAGTGGACAGATGCGCTGAAGCACATTAACCAAAACCTTTTCACCTTAGCAGGTAAAAATCCACGTCTTAAATATTGTATCTGAACTTTTCCTTTCTTCATAATATCCTTATTATTTGCAAATGATGATGCATGTGCCAAAAATAATTAATGCAATACATTGGCGAATCCAGGGGGGCTATGGGGCTGCCGCCCCCCCCCCCGAGCTAAGAGAGAATTCTTGATTTTATTTAAAATCACTACAAATGCTTGTTTTTAATTTCCCTTTTTTAAAAAATATTGCTTCCAAATTGCCTTCTGGCTTGACAGGCTCGAAAATTTTCCTACTTTTCTAGACATTCCACTTGTATTTATAGGGTTGACTCGGTCGAAGACATTTTTTGGCTGGTTATTTCATTGTATTTTTTATTAAATTATCGAAAGTATTGTAGTGTTCTTTATGATTCTTATTGTCAGGCGAGTAAAGTCTGTAAACTTCAAGTATTTTGGTTTACAAAAGCTATGAGGTTTGACATTCGTCACGACGGTCTCCTAGACTGAACCGCTATCGTAACTTCAATTCTATTAAATATTTATGTCGTAAAATAGTCAAATGTTGCAACAATGTAGATGTGGTTTATGGAATCATTTTTTAGAGAAAGCGCTACGTGGTTGCAGTTAGAGAACGAGTGTTTATACTTAGATATCATCAATGAAACATTTTAACAAAAGACTAATAGTCCTTGCGCTGTTTTTAAAGTAAGAAGCAAAATATATCTTCAAAGAGAAAACTTTTTTGGCTACATTTTACTTTAATAATTTTATAAAAATTGTGTAAAGATAAGGTAAGTTGGGGGTTTTTTGTTGTTCTCCAAACGTTGCTCAGGCTGGACCACAAACAGTTGTCTTAATTGGACCGTTTAAATCAGTTAGCCTATTATCTTAAACTAAGGAAATAGAGCAGAAAGTAGCCACAATCACTAGTAATCCTCATAAATTGGAAGTGGAAGAAGCCAAAGCCTAAAACAAACAATAAAAGTGCACGAAAGACATCAAATGTTGATTAAAAAAGAACAAAAATTAAGGCCAAGAGGTTTTGTATCATATGCGAAGAAACAAAGGAAGGAGAAGAAATAATCCAGTCCATAAAATGTCATACTTGGGTTCATACATTGTGTGCTTGTGTGAATTTGAGAATCATACAATACTTTTGGTTTAATTGTACTTGAAGAATCCAATCTGGGAAACCAGTTTTCTTAATTGAATAGTTGACACAATTTTTGTATGTCATTTTTTTCCTATTTTGAATTGTATTTCTTAAGTTAATTACTGTTTTGAAGAAAAATAAACTATAAAAATTTATGTTACCTTTTTTAGAAAAAATAATTCTCTCTCCGTTTACATTAAAAGAAGTTCTTGTGGACCAAATTCGGAAACCATCCCCTACATGATTTAATTGAAATAAATACTTATAATTTTTATAAATTAAAAAAGAAAAATTGATTTAGTGTCGTTAAATCGGGTATAAAAAAAGGAAAATGCAGAAAATGAAAGCATTCTTTTGCAACTTGAGAAATTAATGCTTTTGAACAGAAGGGTACTTTTTTCTAATATGATGCCCATAATTGCAGAATAATAATGCAGCGAAAATTCGAAAAAAAACTAAAATTAATTTTGAGTTAAGTGCTTTCATTTTCAGTTTTGGGAAATTGAGATACCAAGCGTGAGTATTTTTTCTGTCATATCGTCTTGAAAACTCTTCCCTTCAGATTTAAAATCATAAAGATGAATGAATGTTCTATTCATTGAAAAACTTTCTTCGTAATAAAATTTGTTAATCATATTATGTTGTGCCAATACACGGTACAAATTGTTGCGAATTTATTTTTTTAAGCAATTAATATAATTTCAAAAGACTGGATCATATCTGCTACTTCTTTGAACATCAGCCAAAAGCCAAGCATTAAATAGCAAATTTAAGATTTAAAGTAAAAGAGAAAAAAAAGACATTTGTCAGTGAGAATTATTGTATTTTTAAGTATTTTCAAACAGTTATTATTAATTACAGGTTTTGCTTATAAAATTGTAAGGGAGTCAATTCATGTTAACATGGTACTTGTCAAAATTCCACAAATATTCGTTTTTTTTGGAATATATTGAACATCTTGGAGTTGGAAGAAAGAAATGGTGTCACCGCACAGTTTAAAACAACGTACAGCTATATTTAATCTAGATGGTATCTAAACCTATGTTTATCATGTGAATGTGATGCTACCTGACTCGATTCCTTTCTAACAAATTTGTTAGTGTCATGTTTCTTTCCATTTAAAGATATTTTTTGTTAATGCTCATATGATGAGTGTCGGTATATTGCTAAATTTTCCATCATTACACATTTTTGAGTTTACTAGCAAAGACAACAAAGGAAAGGTAAGGAAGGACTTTAGAAGGAAACGAATTAAGTTGAAATTGCCAGCTTGAAGCAAAGAGTTCTGTAATTTTAGTGAATAAAGTTGCATTATGTTACGAGTAGAGTTTTAATCTTTGATTCTTAATGTTTCAAAATCATCATGAATCATCATTTCTTAAAAACATTTTTTTGTTAATGCTAATACGATGAGTGCCTGCATGTTGCTAAATTTTCCATCCTTACACATTTTTGAGTTCACTAGCAAGGACAACAAAGGAAAAATAAGGAAGAACTGAATTAAGTTGAATTGCCAGCTTGAAGCAAAGAGTCCTGTAATTTTAGTGAATAAAGTTGCATTATGTTACGAGTAGAATTTTAATCTTTGATTCTTAATGTTTCAAAATCATCATGAATCATCATTTCTTAAAAACATTTTTTTGTTAATGCTAATACGATGAGTGCCTGCATGTTGCTAAATTTTCCATCCTTACACATTTTTGAGTTCACTAGCAAAGACAACAAAGGAAAGGTAAGGAAGGACTTTTGAAGGAAACGAATTAAGTTGAAATTGCCAGCTTTAAGCAAAGAGTTCTGTAATTTTAGTGAGTAAAGTTGCATCATGTTGCATGTGTTAATGGTCGTCGAATTTTAATCTTTGATTCTTAATATTTCAAAATCATCATACAGTTCCAAATCTTAGAATAAGATTCAATCAAGTATCGCTTTGGTTGGTCATACCAAATGTGGTACATTTGAGCGTCGACACATTTCTTTTTTCTTTCGGTCTTAATGTTCAGTTCCAAGGTAGTTCATTCAAATTGATTTGAATATTTCCTTAAAACTAAATGAGTTTGGTATTCTTCAGATTACAAAAATTCGATTACATGTCAGAAAGTATAGCTTATCCACTTTAAGAGCTCCTGTTTCCGAATTGAGGGTTATTAGAACAAAATTATTGGCCTCTTGGGCTGTTAATAAAATGGAACTTCGTTCCTCGAACACTTTTCATTCGGATTCATCGATAATTTCAATTTTTCTCTGATCCCTTGAACTGTCGAATTAAAATATTGTCTATAATTCGATTTCATTTTGGTTAATTCGAAGTCTAAACTAAAATTTGTAAAACATTGTTCGTATTTCTGAATTGTTTTAGTTAGTTAAATGCGTGCCTACCTCAGTGATCGTAAATGAATAATTTTTAAGGCCCTTAATTCTCTCGAAGGGCTTTATTACTGTACAGTGTCTTCAATGAAAAAAGCAATAAAAATGTCTCATTTTTCAAAAGTTGAATGCCTGCCTACCTTGAGTCCTCAGTGATCGTAAATGAATAATTTTTAAGGCCCTTAATTCTCTCGAAGGGCTTTATTACTGTTCAATGTCTTCAATGAAAAACAGCAATAAAAAATGTCTCATTTTTCAAAAGTTGAATACGTTAGATACGAATTTTACTGTTTATTTTGAAGATTTGACTTATTTATCAACCCTTAAATGCCCTGTTTTTTAAAAATTGATTTTAATATGTTTTTTGACTTTCATTTCTTGAATAAAACTTGGGAAAAATTCTTTTAAAAATTCCTATTTTGTTTTAAGTATTCTTTACCGCTAAAAAGCGATTTGTAACGATTAACGATTCTACAATATTAAATACAGAAGAATTTTAAGAACTAATAATACGGATAGGGAATTTCCTTCGACATTGTAGAATAAAATATTGTATTCTCAAGTGTGCAAACAAAGCAAAAAAGATGCAGCCTCAAGTGAAAATCATCCATTAATTTTTATTTTTTCATCAGCACGCAGGCTGCCATCTTTATGTTGTCAATTGATTTAATAACATTTTCAGTACGTATCCTATTGGCAACAACAGGCATTAGAGCTTCAGTCTTATTCTCAAGATTTGAGAAGACAAAATTGGGCACATTGCTTAAAGGCAACACTGGCCATTTAAGGGTCAAATTATTATTTCGAAATTTAAAAAAAATTTTAATTGCAATTTTATCGCTTTATCTATTAAAATTATGTACTGTTTATTCACTAATTATGTAGGAAATATTCATTGAAATTGTTATATATTAAGCAGTTTTATATTACTTTATTTAATAAATATCATTTGCCATTTTTAATTTCACAACTGTCCTCTTCTCTTTCTGGTTACACACAGTTTTTTAAATTTGAATCTTTGGACAAATTAAATTTTAATTGTGATAACCAAGTTCCCTGTGGTAAAATACTCTCTTTGTATGTTAAACAGAAATCGGGCCTTTAAGAAGTTCTTAAAGATTCTCCAAATTTTCAACAATTTTTGTTCTTTAAGAAACTGAGATAACGTTATCATGATTGTAATAATTATTTCGCTTTAATATCTTCTATTTGAAAATTAAAATTTCACAGAAGTATCGTTCAACCAGCGGGAGTGTTCTCCCCTAAACTTTCTCGTATACTTCCCAAAAAAGTGCCGTTTTCCCTTCCCCCGCGTGGCTAAAAAAATTCGAACCTACTGATACCCAGAATCAAATGACTATCAGAAGGTTTTTCATTATAGTGATTGAAAAATATCTAGGTAAAAAATCAAATTCAAAGAGATGCGTACCGATTTTCCGCTCTTGACGGCTCAAGGACAAACTGACTCGCGTGCACAGGAGATTGCTTCCAATACGCATGCGCGTGGAGATAACGGATTCTTTTCAAAAGTAAATTATACAGACTGACAGACAGTCAACCCTTTGACGGATTTGGCACAAAATTTTATATGGATCTACATTCATGACGATAAAACCGTGTACCAAATTTTATCCATCTAGCTATTCAAGTTTTTGAGTTACAGTGTTCACATGACCGCGGACATACAAACAGACAGACTTTCCTTTGACGGATTTTGTCCAAAATTTGATAGAAACCTACAAATTATGTTTAAAGACCGCATACCAAATTTCATCCTCGTAGATCGAATAGTTTTCGAGTTATCGTGTTCACAGACACACAGACAGACATAATTCCAAAATTGTGTTTTTCGGACTCAGGGTGGTCTAAAACGTGGATATTCTTCAAAATCTCGAGTTCGAATTTTTTGACGATTACAATACTTTCTCTTTGCATGTTTTGTAGACGAGAAAGTAAAAAACATGCTCTTCAACACTTAAGAAACAAGTATGTTATGTTATGACAAGTATGTAAAGAACATGCTCTTCAACACTTAAGAAACAAGTATGATAAGACCATCTCACCCTTATTGCAAACACATTTTTATGTATGAAGTTCTGACATTCCTGAGATTATCCGCAGTTTCTTTTCTTTTTATTTACATATTTTTCCACCTTGCACTTGGCCTATTTCTGTATCCCCTTAAATGCCAATGAAGCTTCCCATCCCCACATACCGAGGATATTTGCAGAAGTGTGCGTCCATATTTAGAAAGTCGATGTGAAGCAAGAGAGTTACAAGACTCGATATATATATATATCAAGGCATTCATAGACTGTTATGAGTCAAACCTCCATTACAAGGTCAGTGCCATCTTAA
>BGPR01002939.1:0-13915 GCA_013235015.1 Araneus ventricosus
TCTATGCTTCGTTCAGTTACACGTGTACTTTCAGTTCCTCAGTTCACAGACACAGTTGTTCCTTTCTTTTCTGTCTAAACTTTCAAATTGCTTCGTTGGATGAGTTTCATTTATCAAAAAGAGACAAATAAAGCTCTCTCTTTTTTAAATAGGGAAAAAGCGCGATCAAATTCACATCAAAGTACTTTATTATGACAACATTATTAGACTGCAGCCGATTTTTATTTATTGCATTCAAAAGGCGCTTCAGACACGGGCTGGGGAGAAAGGTTTACGCAGAAACAGAACAGTTACTGGAACAAAATCAGCTCCTAAGTGAGCGAATATGTCTTGGCATAAAAGGGGGGGATTCTGTTTTCTTCCCTGTTGCAATTAGATGTAAGAAAATATTTTGACTTGTGCTGTCACATAAAAAAATAAATAGTAAAGATAAAATACTTTTTTTGCGATGAGTGTTCTGATGTTGGTGGATAATTATTTTTCATCCAGAATTGTAGTGGAGAAAAAAAGTTATAAACTTCGTTCGATGGGGAAATGTCTGTGAAGTTTACATTTGAAACATTCTTTTATAAAAGAGAAAATTACTTCATGGCAGATGTTTTTTATTTATTTTTTATTTTTTGCAAAGTACTGTTTCAGCTTCTTTCGTTGGTGCATTTATAATTTAAATTCCTGCACACCATCTTCTTATTCTACAGAAAGTCTGTAATCTTTGTTTTTAAAACAATTTTATTTAATTTGAATTGTTTGCAAAGATTGAGTTTTGTAATCAATTTTTCACTCACTATCTGATGTCATGGAGCTCTGAAATTTTGTACACTAACGTATTCTAGATAACAATATACTATTTTAATATTTTCAGAACTTAATAATTAGCTAATTTATTAGTTTAAATAAATTTTGATTCCATACAAGTGGCGTCACCTGCTGTTGAATTTGAGAAACATTGATTAAAAGATTCGGATTAATATATTTAAAATAATGAATTATAAAGTAAAGACTAAAAAATGGAAAATAATTAAAATTAAAAAATCCTTCTTTCAAATACACAAATAAAAATGTGTTTTTAAAATCATTTTATGCGCTTTAGTCCTCTGTCACGTAAATAGCAGAGAAGGGAAATAAAATTCGAAATTTTATCCATTATTTTTACCACGTTTTCACTTTGATAAAGTAGAGTAGTTATTCTCGCTTGACGTTCGGTACTTTTAATAGTTTTTATAACTTGCTTGCTAGTTTATAAATTTGTTTTTAATGAATTTTCTTATATTTTTCCTTAATTTTTTTACGTAACGTTATTGTATAAAATAAAATAAATAAGGGCTTGTTAAAATTGTTTTTGTTTGTTAAGAAAAAGATAATTAAAAAGGAATAAAAATGGCATGTAATTTACTGACAAGTAATTTACGAAATATTTTAACAAATAAATAACAACATTTTAATTAACTTTGAGGAACAATAATTTACTATTTAAAAGAAACATTCTCAAACTAATAATTATTAATAATTTTTTATATTTTAATTACATTTTTTAAACAGAAAAAACAAATCAAATTTTCTTTTATATTTCTTTCATGTTTTACGTAACGTTGTTGTATAAAATAAAATAAATAAGGGCTTGTTAAAATTGTTTTGGTTTGTTAAGAAAAAGAGAATTAAAAAGGAATAAAAATGTCATATAATTTGCTGACAAGTAATTTACGAAATTTTTTAACAAATAAAGAACAACACTTTAATTAACTTCGTAGAAGAATAATTTGCTATTTAAAAGAAACATTCTCAAGCTAATCATTATTAATAAATTGTTATATTATAATTTCGTTTTTTAAACAGAAGAAACAAATCAGATTCTAGTTTAATTTCCAGAGTGTATTTCGTCGCTTAACATCCAACACCACCTGTCTCAATTTTTTGAAATTTCAAAGAGGAAAGAAATACTCAATTTTTCTCAACCAAAAACTAATATTGCTGAATTTTTTTCACATCTGGTTAGAACATGCGGTCTCATATTTATATTGGATATTAAAAAAATGCAGAAATGTTCGTTATTGGCAGTGAAAAAGTGAGTATTTCTTTCCTCTTTGAAATTTCAAAAAATTGAGATAGATAGTATTGCATGTTAAGCGACGATTTAAATTTTAAATATGGCACAATTTTCTTTTGATTTGTCTCTCAAGAATAAGAATTTGAGAAAATATGTGTTTTTCATGATATTGTGTTTTTTAATGAGAATATTTTTTTGCTATTGTAAATATGATTTATCTGTATCAACGTGAAAACAAAAAATTGTTGGTGCTTAAAAAACATATAAGTAATTTTCCTTCTGATGAATTTCATGTTTCCTTCTGCTTAAAATTACTTCCATTTCTGCAATTTATTTATTTCTTTTTCTTTTTTATTCAAATTTATATGTAAAATCACCAATCAGAAATAATCAATATGATCATTAATTATGTTTTATTTTAATATTTATATTTAACTGGCTTCATGTCTGCAGAAATGGGATTTTGCAATCAGTTTTTCAATCACTTCCTCATGTGCTAGAGAAATTGTATACATTAAAAGTATTCTAAAAAGTAGAATTAGGAGGTAAAGAAAAAGTAATTAAATATTTTTTTTACAAAAACTATTTTTATTAAATTCACTATACACTTTTATTTAATTTGCTTTATTTCACGTTTGTAAAGATGGAATGTTGTGATATATTTTTAACTCATTTTCTGATGGGTTAGAAATCTGAAATTTTGTGCACTTGTTAGTTCCAAACGACATAACGATATGCTGATATTTTCAGAACTTGAATACCAATTTATTTATGAATTCTTATTAATTTCATTTAATATGAGAGGCGCCATCTACTAGTAAGAATGGATTTCAAGATAATATAATTTTCTATAATAATAAAATATAAATTAAAGATTTAAAAAGTGGAAAATAATTAAAATTAAAAAAATCTGACTTTTTAATACGGTAATAAAAGAGGAGTTTTAAAAATTATTTTTATCAAATTTATTATTTCGATTTTTGTAGTATTCTCTAAATTTTCCAAAACTGCTTTTAGAAAAGAAAGTTTTATTTTTCAACAAGAAATCCCAGAATTCCTCAAATTAAAGTGTATATGTTTTTACAAGAAAAGTAATAAACAATTGTGGATCAAAACACGATATATAACTTTTTAGAAAAGTAATTTTGAACGTAATGAAAAGACAGAAGTTTTTCTTTTTATAGTTATTCGCCGATAAGCGGTAAAAGAGAGGGGGTGAAAGGATTCTCTGAACACAGTGGTTCTTAACTTCAAGCTACTGTCATTGCTAGAAGACGTAGTAGAACAAAAAACAGTTACTTAAAAATAATATTTGTTGATGCAGTATTTCGAAATTTTAGTTTTCATCAGTGGAAATTCATTGCATTTTAAAGTTAGCAATATTTGTGTGGAAAAGTCTTCAAGCTGCAAAATTCCATGTTCGTGCTTTTCTTATTATTAATATTATTATTTCGAAGAAAATAAAATAAAGCAGAATACAAAGAAAATTGAAAGAAAGTCGACATCGTGCGATAGTTTTAATTAATTACATTTAAATACTTTATCAAAAAATAATTAGTTTGTTATAAAGATAACACGACTGCTCATTAGTTAAAGAAACAGATTTCCTCTAGTTCACAGACACAGTTGTTCCTTTCTTTTTCTGTCAATAAGCTTTCAAATTACTTCGTTGGATAGGTTTCATTTTATCAAAAAAGGGACAAATAGGCTCTCTCTTTTTTAAATAGGGAAAAAGGACGACAAATTCCAGCATCCAAAAGTTTTATTTATGACAACATTGACAGCGACCGTTTATTTATACTTTAGTCCTCTGTCACCACGTAAATAAGCAGAGAGGAAGATATAAATTCAGATTTTATCAATTATTTTTTGCATGTTTTCACTTTGATAAAGTGATACGGTATTCTCATGACTTCGGTTCTTGTTTTTTTAACTTGCTTGCCTAAGTTTATAATTTATTTTTAATGATTTTCTTATCATTTTCCTAATTTTTTTACGTAACGTTGTGCTCATCTAAAATAAATAAAACTGACAAGAAATTGTGCATTTAAGGCAGCTTCGAACTGCAGCTGGGGAAAAAATTGTTACGCGGAAAACAACGGTTACATGGAACAAAATAAACTCCTCCTTCAATAATGAGCGAATATGCCTTGGCAAAAAGGGGGGTTCTCTTTTCTTCCCTGTTGCAATTAGATGTAAGAAAATATTTTGACTTGTGCTGTCACATAAAAAAATAAATAGTAAAGATAAAATACATTTTTTGTCATGAGTGTTCTGATGTTGGTGGATAATTATTTTTCATCCAGAACTGTAGTGGGGAAAAAAGTTATAAACTTCGTTCGATGGGGAAATGTCTGTGAAGTTTACATTTGAAACATACTTTTATAAAAGAGAAAATTACTTCATAGCAGATGTATTTTTTTTTTTGCAAAGTACTGTTTCAGCTTCTTTCGTTGGTGCATTTATAATTTAAATTCCTGTACACCATCTTTTTATTCTACAGAAAGTCTGTAATCTTTGTTTTTAAAACAATTTTATTTAATTTGAATTGTTTGTAAAGATTGAGTTTTGTAATCAATTTTTCACTCACTATCTGATGTCATGGAGCTCTGAAATTTTGTACACTAACGTATTCTAGATGACATTATACTATTTTAATATTTTCAGAACTTAATTATTAGCTAATTTATTAGTTTAATTAAATTTTGATTCCATACAAGTGGCGTCCCCTGCTGTTGAATTTGAGAAACATTGATTAAAAGGTTCGGATTAATATATTTAAAATAATAAATGATAAAGTAAAAACTAAAAAGTGGAAAATAATTAAAATTAAAAAATCCTTCTTTCAAATACACTAATAAAAATGTGTTTTTAAAATCTTTTTTATGCGCTTTAGTATTTCTATTTTTGGTCCAAAAATAAAAATATATTTCTCTTAACGGTGCAAAACAGCCCAGGGAAAATAATTTATTTCAGTTTTTCACCAATAATTTGTTTCAGTTTAACGCCACCTGCTATTGAATTTGAAAAAAATTGTTTACAAAATTCAGATTATATAATAATGAATTACGATATATTCGTATAAAGACTAAAAAGTAGGAAATAATTAAAATAAAAAATTCCTACTACTAAGTACACTAATAAAAATAATCTTTTTGAAAACTTTTTATTAGATTTATTATTTCTATTTTCAGTCTTCTCTTAAAGGCCCAAAACTGTCAGGAGAAAATAATATGTTTCAGCTTTGCACCAAGAAATCCCAGAAGTCCATAAATGAAGTGATTTTGATTTTACAAGAAAAATAGCAAACAAGTGTAGATAAAAAAAACAGGACATATTTGATTTGACAAACATTTCAAATGCAATGAAAAAAGGGAGTTAGTATTTTATTGTTGTTCACCAATGTGCTAGGAGGAGGTACGGATTTTCTGATCTCAGTGGTTCTTAACTTCCGACCACTGTCATTTCTAAAAAGAAGTGTCAGAACAAAATATAGTTCCCTAATAGTTCATATTTGTTGATACGGCATTCCAAAATGTTAGTTTTCATGTGTGGAATTCCTTTGCATTTCAAAGTTACAATACATCTTCGTGCAGCAAAATTCCATGTTCATGCTTTTTTAATTATTATTTCGAAGAAAATAATGCACAAATGAAAATAATGCAAATTGGAAAAAGAAAGTCGTCATCGTATCCATAGTTTTAATTAATTACATTTAAATACCTTATTAAAAATAATTATTTTGTTAATAAAGATAACACTATCACTCATTAATTAATGAAACAAGACGCCCTTGTTTTCATTCTTTATGCTTCCAAATTACGTCGTCGAATCGGTGTCATTTTTTCAAAAAAGGAATAAAAGATACCTCTTTTTAAAAAACGAAAACCCAAGACAAATTCCAGCACCAAGAAGTTTTATTTATGACAAAACTGACAGAGACACTGACAGTTTCTTATTTATTGCAGTCAAGATAACTATGAACTGCAGCTGGGGGGGGGGGGAATGTTACGCAGGAAACAACGGTTACAGGGAACAAAATAAACTCCTCTTTCAGTAATGAGCGAATATGTCTTGGCCAAAAAAAAGAGAAAACAGTTTTCTTCGCTGTTGCAATTAGATGTAAGAAAATATTTTGAGTTGTTCTGTCACATAAAAAATAAATAATAACGATAAAATATTCTCTTTTTTGCGATGAGTGTTCTGATGCTGGTAGATAATTATTTTTCATCCAGAGATGTGGGAACAAAAAAGAAAAGTTATAAACTTCGTTCGACGGGGAAATGTCTGTGAAGTTTACAGTTCAGACACTCTTTTATAAAAACAGAAAATTACTTCCTTGTTTATATTCTTTATTTTCTTATTATTTTTTGGGCAAAAGATGATGCAAGATTGTTTCTGCTTCTATTACTGATGCATTTAAAATTAAAATTCTTGCACAAAATCTTTTTATTCTACAAAAAGTTTGTAACGTGTTTTTAAACACTTTTATCTAATTTGAAATGTTTTCAAATATGGGATTTTGTAATCGCTTTTACACCCATTTCTGATGTACTAGAGTTTTGAAATTGTGTACGCTTGTATATTCTCGGTCACCATACAACATTTTAATAATTTCGTAACTTTATTTTCAGTTAATCGGATCATTTAATTATATTTTTATTCCATACCTATGGCGCCATCTGGTAGGGATTTTGAAAAATATTGATTTGAAGATTCCATAATATTCGTAATAATGAATAAAAAATTATAAGGTACAACTTTGATATAGGTCCCCATAGGCGATATATATTGTTTTGGCGACTTTTTACGTTGTTTGGCGCCAGTCGCGGTTGTTTTAAAACGAAAGACGCCATTTTCGAAAATTCTCGTTCTTTGGAAATAAAAAAAAAACTAGATTCCCAAGATTCAATGAAAAAGCGCAGCTACGATGTTCCCGCTTTGCTAAAAGCGAAACCGCTGATGTTTTTTTAAGTTTAAAAAATTTGCCCGGAACGCGTATGCAGAAGAATTTTTTGTCAATAGAGCAGAACAGCCGCCATGTTTCGTTAGGCAACAAAACCGTCTCCATGTTTGTTTACGCAAAAAAGTCGTCAATAATACAAAATCTCGCCATTGGGGACCTATATCAAAGTTGTTCCAATTATAAATTAAAAAAGTAGAAAATGATTCAAATTAAAAAACTTCTAATGATAAGAAAATTAATAATAACTGCTAATTTTTAGTACACTAATAATAGTGCGTTTTTAAAAACCTGTTTATATCAAATTTGTTTATTTATTTTTCCCTGCTCCATAAAATTAAGTGATTTTCTGTCTTATTTCTCTAATAATTAGCAGTTATCGTCGCGATTCATGCTGTTATGCTTTCTTACATTAAGATTAATAATTAATTTTATAATATATTTATTACTAAAGAATTGAGATTAACCTCTTCATGTCAGGCCAGTCCGTCCTGCTTAAATTTTAATAATCAACTCTATTAATTGAAAGTCTTTCGAAATTAATTTATTAATCAATTAAATGTAGATTGTGTGGGAAGAAAGTTTCCTTCTTTATATCTTTTATACATCTCTCCTACCTGTCTGTCTTGTATTATGTGCCACGAAAGGATGTCACAATTTTTGTACTAGAGGTTTTTTCATAGATGCCACCTCTTAAAAGTTCCGCTGCTCTTTTTTCGTCCTAGATACTTAAATACTTAACTGCTCTTGTATAATAAAGATTATTTGCATTTTAATAACCATAACGTAGTCACATCGAGACTAAAATAATTTCCAGCCAAATTCCGATGAGTTACATGCCACGAAAGACTGTCACAACTTTAGTACTAGAAGTTTTTTGATAGCTTCCACCTCTTAGAAGTTCCGCTGCTCTTTTTTCGTCCTAGATACTTAAATACTTAACTGATCTTGTATAATGAAAATTTTTTGAATTTTAATAACGTAGTCACATCGAGACTAAACTAAATTTCTAGCCAAGTTCCGATGGGTTACATGCCACGAAAGGCTGTCACAATTTTTGTTCTAGAATTTTTTTATAGTTTTCACCTCTTAGAAGTTCCGATGCTCTTTTCTCGTCCTAGATACTTAGATACTTAACTTCTCTTGTATAATAAGGATTGTTTGCATTTTAATAACCATAATGTAGCCACATCGAAACTAGACTCAATTTCTATTCAGATTCCGATTGGTTACATGCCTGGAAAGACTGCCCATGTGGAAACAACTTAACTTTGTTTGCGTTTTTAAAAATCTTTTTTGAGTTGAACTTTACGAATATGTAATAACCTGTATCGTCATGTTCTTTAAGTCAAGTTGGAATCCTAAGTTCGTTAACCCTAATTCTGTTACTTCAATGTACCTTTTCTTAAAATCTGTTATAGATATATGTTTGAAATTTTTTATAGAAGTACCTTTCTCATTATACTGAAATAAGCTTTTGGTTAATTTTTAATTTTTTATAAATTAGCAAAATATTTAATTAGACATAGTGAAATTTTACCCTATTTTGACACAAAAAAATTGTAAAAAATAAAGTTTTAAGTTTTTTAAAAAACGCTCATTTCGGTATAATGAGAAAGGTGTACTTTACTTGTATAAAAAGTTTCAAGCATGTTTCTATAACAGATTTTGAGAAAAGGTACATCGAAATGGCCAATTTCACATTTTTTGTTTTGACTCAAAAAAATTTGCAAAAAATAAATTTTTGAATTTTTTAAAAAAAAATCACATCAGTATAATGAGAAAGATGTACTTTGCTTGCATAAAAAATTTCAAACATGAATCTTTAACAGATTTTGAGAAAAGGTACATCGAAGTAACAGGGTTAGGGTTAACGGACTTAGGGTTCCAACTCCCCTATAGAAAGTTTTTGAGGTAAGAAAACCCCGATAAAAATTTGTGGATACCCTGTACATCTTTCTCTCCTCTACGTACAGCCGCAGGGACAGAGTATTGCCTTTGGGACTGAAGACTTCCAGATTCGATACTTGATTGATATTTCCAGATTCAATACTTGATTGATATTTCGCGATTCGATACTTCATAGATATTTTGCGATTCGATACTTGATGTATATTTCCGGATTCGATACTTGAATGATATTTCATGATTCGATACTTGATTTATTTTTCTCGATTCGATACTTGATTAATATTTCCAGATTCGATACTTGATTGATATTTCATGATTCGATACTTGATGTATTTTTCTCCATTCAATACTTGATTGATATTTCATGATTTGATACTTGATTGATATTTCATGATTTGATACTTGATTGATATTTTCATATTCGATACTTGATTAATATTTCCAGGTTTGATACTTGACGGATATTTCCAGGTTTGATACTTGACTGATATTTTCAGATTCGATACTTGATTGATATTTGTAGATTCGATGCAAAGATTCGCGATGTATGCGGGCCTGCTCCCTTTTTAATATATCAGCGTAAGGCAAGGTATAGGTGACATGGGTATGAATAGGCTACAAGCTGAGACGTCATCAACGCCATCCGAGAGAGCGGTTCAAAATTACGAGGTTCATCCTAACACTTTCTTCATGTTGCTTGAAAATGTAATGGAAGAATGGTTGAAGATAGAACCTGTTTATTTGTTGTTTACTTCGATTAGTTTAGTTTGGCTTAGTTACGTTTACGTCCCGTTTTGCAGCAACACAAGGGGTATTTTGGGAGAGATCTCATAACTTTCAACCGTGGGCAGATAAAGAGAACGGCACTTCAACCGGCACCTCCCTCTCCAAACTTCGGCGCCACACCAGCTGCCAACATGCTGAAAGCACAGGTTCTCCTCTGTTCACCACAGTTAAACATCATCGGGCGTGGTCAGTGCTTGGGAGAATGACCACCTGGGAACACCGTGTGCTGTTGGCATATTTTCCCTCCGGCTCCTTAATGCCTTAAGCCGGCCATTCGCTTGAAGTATAGCCGTGCCATTTGTCGTAAGCCTGGTTTTTTCCCACCCATTTTAATCGAAAAATATAGGCACGCCATTCACTTGTATTTAAAAAGGACGCTAACTCTGAACGAAGGTAGGGGGAGCGATCTTCTTTCTCTCTCTACAGCTGCTTTTCAATCGTTCTTCGATTTTCCCCAGTAGCAGATTTTAATTTATGCTACCCTCAAAGCGAGGCTTCAATCTACTTAAGGTATTGCTCTTTTCGCTAGCCTCTTTCAGGGTCCCTCTGAAGCGCCAAATTTCATGGATGTGAGTGAGGATTCGTCTGGACATCGCGCTTGCGCGCGCATACACAAAAAAATATTGCCATTTATAAGTATAGAAAATTTTTAGGTTTCTGTCAAATTTTGGACGAAATCCGTTTACGGGAAGTCTGTCTGTCTGCGTTCATGTGAACACGATAACACAAAAACTTAAAAAGGTCGATGGATAAAATTTGGTGCGCAGTTTTATCACTGGGAATGTAGGCCCTTATAAAAGTTTGGGCCAAATCTGTTGAAGCGTTGACTGTCTGTCGGTCTGTATAGTCGCATACTTGTGAACACAATAACTCCTTAACACAATCAATGACTTAGATAAATGAAATTTGGTATGTGAACTTCTAACCCTAATTGTAAATTTGAGTCTAATTTTTGCTTCAATCGGTTAAAAAAAGCTTTCAAATTGCAAATTTTGTTTTCTTTATCTTACGCAGCCCTACTGGCGCCGGCTTCTTGATTTCACTTTCGCCTTGCTGCTGGAAATTCGTGGTAAGCCGTTTCGCTTATTTTTTCTCCACCTGTGTTAGGGACGCTTCGTGCATTTTACTGTCTTTTAGCTTATTTTTTCTCTGCATGTCTTAGGCAGTATACGAGAAAGTTTAGGGGAGAATCACTCGCGCTGGTTTGAATCTCGTGACGACCGTTAATCCCCAAAAGGGGAAGCTATAGAGTAAGACTGACTTTATGACTGGTTTGCAAGGCAAAATCTTAACAGCGCCAGCATGATGCTAAAGATACAGTGGAACTTTGGAATTGGAATTCGTCGGTAATTCGAATTGTTTTCTCCGGTCGCTTGAATTTCGTTTTAACATATTATTAAAAGTAAAATTATCAATAACTCGACTTTATTTTGGCTAGTTCAAAGTCAGAACTAAACATTATCAACTTGTCTTCATTATTTAAATATCTCCGTACCGTCTCCTTTGTGATCGGGAGTGAAGGAGTTTTTAAGACCCTTGATTTTCGTGAGTACATTCTGTACAATGCATTCAATAAAAAAAGGGAATGAGAAATTTCTCAAACTTTGAACAATTTAGGTGTAAATTGCACAGTTTATTTAGAAGTTTCATCGTGCAATTGTCGCGTTCAAAGTGCTGTAAACTAACTTTATATTAATTATTTTAGTTTCTTTACTAGAATTATTATTTTTAAAATTATTCAAAAAATTAGTTTTAATTATTATTTTATTTATTAAAATTACATACTGTTTATTTATTAATCGTAGATTATTTAATAAACTTTTAAATATTAAAAATAAATAATTTTTTATTATTGTACTCACTTTTAGACCATTTTCTTTTAAATGGGATTTTTAAATAAATTGAATTTTTATTGTGGTACCGTTAGCGTCAAATCATCCATTAAATCAAATTCCGTTGCATGACGAAATCTGAGATGCAGCTAGTTCGTGCGCATGCGCCACGTGTAGTTCGTTCTGTAATCTACCAGAAAATGTGGGAAGTTACATAAATAAAAAAACAGCGACTAAAATGGGTAAAAAGTAGAAAAAAAAGCATTCCGTTTATCGAAATTCTATCAGCCAAGTGACTGTGAGTTCCGATTCACGCTAGATGGCATCTAATTTGCGCCGTGCTGCGTAACTCACATGTCAACGCGACGTGTTCTGTTCTCTTATTACATATGGGTTCGAGATTTACTTTGGGCTTCCATCTTTATTTTTTTAAGCACCCGTTCCGCGTTCTTTGATTAAATTTTCACAGGAGTTGTTATTACTTTCAGAAAGGACTAAAGTGTTTCCGTCCAAAATTTCTTTCTTAATTTAATTATGGAGTGTAGTGTTTTGGTGGAATCGATTGCATTAATTAAATTTTCTTCTGTTTTCGGAACATTTTTTTTATTCTATTCTTCGTTCCCGCGCTTTTATGGAGAGGGATATGACGTATCATAACAATTTTGTTTGTTGGCTTTTTATGAAATTTTCCCCGTTTAAAGTCACGCTCGGATGACGAAAAAAATCGTCTGCTCTTTATAATAACATTCTAAATTTCGTAATTAAAGCGTGGATCTGAAGCTTTTATGAAAAAGAATTAGAATTAAAATACTTGGGTTATTTGGTCGTAGAAAAGTTGGGTTGGGGAAAAAAGTATTAAATGGAGAATATTTCCGTTAATACTTACAAAAAATCCCGAGCTTATTTAAGTTTTGTGTATCAAAATTTAATTTGAAACATTAAAATGGCAATACAGAATCCAATGTGAGTCGATAATAATAAAAAAATAATGTCTCTTGGCTAGCAACGCAGGGTAGATATTTGAACTTAGAATTACGAAAATTGGCACGTATACTTTTTATGGCCCTGAAATGTGTTTCGGTACTATTTGAAGGAAATTTCAATACGTTTTTTAGCAATTAAAGTTATAAAGAATTATATGATTTTTCAGTAAGGTTTAGTTTGTCAGTAATTTGCATAATATTCATCCTATAGTAATGATTTTTATACCAGTTTTAACAATAAAAAAGCAACTTTTTCATTTATGTTGATACGTTTGTGGAGCCATTTTCTTTTCTCTAAAAATTTCTAAAACTGTTCAGATAGATTAAATTTTTACTTCTAAAAATTTTTAATCCATCAGTAACTTCTCTAAATTGAATTCCATAAATAGTTTTTAAGCTATAGAAATCCAAACTACTGAATACTCTTTAAATTTTATTCACGAATGCTATAAAGAATGAGGAGTGTTTTAGCCATCATTAACGACGTGAACTTAATTAATTACGGTTTCGTGACAATAATTAAATGTTAATTTCTTATTAATTGTAATTAAGTTTAAGAAGTGCTTTCATTAGTGTACTATAGAGTAGAAAATACATTTGCATTCAAAAATATGGTAGACAAAATAAAAGTTTAACAACGAGCTGAAAACAATATGATAAGAATATTAAGCCACAACGTATATCACAAAAAAAGAAATTTGTAGACATTGATTAACAATTTAATCTATTATAAACGTCATTAAAATTCCAATTTTGTTTTGTCCTTCATATTTTTGATCAAAAAAATTATTTTCTACTTTTTAGAAGGCGAAGTATGTTGTAAGAAAATTTTTATTAGTAGTAGCCCTCAAAGGAGCATCTATTACGCTAATACAACCCAGATGATAAAGAGGACTTAAGCCATTTGTGCCCTACAAATAATTTCCATTTTGTGTTAACTTCAAATCCAGTAACATGTTTTTATACGACTTCATTTCCAGTGACATTTCTGCTTCAATGGCAACAGACCCCTTTATCTTTTGCTCTCCCGATTTAGTTTCCCACACGTAAACCACAACACTTCCTTTCATTTTCTGTTTTCATTTCCCACAGAAACACAATTTTCTTTTCTTTCATATATTTGTCATTTTATTTTTTTTTTCTTTTGCTCCCAAAACTTCTGCTTTCGGAATCGAATTCATGCATTTATTTTCGTCGAAATATCGCTTGTAAACCCTCTTCTTTTCCACGTTTCTGGATATTGAAGAATTCGATACGTCGGTGATGGGGGTTGGGGAGTTGTGAAATTCATTGAGTTGGAGGTCTTGGAGGAAATAGTGTGATTCTGAATGGGGAGTTGTTGGAACACAGAACAGATTACCATTTCGTACTCGCCCCTACACACACACACACACAC
>BGPR01002939.1:22609-48075 GCA_013235015.1 Araneus ventricosus
ATTATCTCATCTAATTGTCAAATTATCTAATCTAATTATGTTTCCACCTTTTTATAATTTAATGTATATTAAAACACCAAATTAATTAAAAAGTGAAGCGGTTCTCTACTTTCATCTAAGCGTCCACTTGGCAGGCACTCCGATTCCGTGAAGATGTAGTTTTTTCATTTGTTGGGACTCAGTTTTACACATTTATATTCACCTTGACTTGTTTCATTTTTGAAACGATAGAATTTTGTGATCGGTTTTTCACTCTTTTTCTTATGAGCCAGACTTTGAAATTCTGTACACTTGGGTGTTCTTGATTGCAATGCACTATTTTAATGTTTGGAAAACATAATTATCAGTTTACAGATTAATTTAATTAAATTTTGATTCCATAAGACTAGAGTCAGCTGATAGAGAATTTAAGAAAGATTGATTTTTAGATTCCATAATATATATGATATTGAATAATAATTAGAAAATTTAAAAAATTCGAAAATAATAACACAAAAATTCTACTTTTGGTACACTAATAAAAGTGCGTTTTTAAAAACATATTTTGTTATCTACCCAAAACAGTAAATTTTGTGAAACTAATTTACGGAATTACTAAGATTAAAAAAACTTATTTATACCGTGTAGTAAACAATTTGCAGCAAAATCTGAATAAAATAAACCCGTGGAGTTCAGATTAAAGAAAAATGCATTTCATTTAATTCTTAATTGTCGTGGAACTTATTATCGTTCTCATTTTTAAAAGTACTATCCATGTATTCAAAACACAGAAATTGTAAACAAATCGTATGATTCAGTTTCAGTATAAGTTGCTGCTTGTTTTAAAAACAGCAAAGATTTAGAAGAAGGGGGAAAAAACAGCTATAAATTTAGCAGACGATGGGGAAAAAATTCTTTTTTTTCCCCAAATAAGCTGTAGTGAACTGAATAAACTTTTCTAAAAAGCTATATTTACTGAAAACATCTGTTTAATAAATATATAACAATAACAAACTCTCTCTCCTCTTTTTCAAAAAAGTGTGTATAAAAAGAATTTTTAAAGATGAATAAGTTATTTCAAATGCGAAAAAAGTCAAATATCTCATTAAAAAATAGAACTCGGTTTATTTAAATAATATAACAGACTTAACAAGAAAATCGTTGCCTCAAAGAATTCATGTATTTATTATAGAAGAAAAAGACGTTTATTTAAATGTTTGAAAAGGGCATTTGCCATGTATTTTAGGGCAATATTTTCATCCAAGATGAAATTTATTTCTTATTTACTATTTCAAACAAAGCCTTTTAAATAACGTTTTCGATTCCAGTTTAAAATAAAACGAAAATGGTTGCTTTTCCGTTGTAAGAAATGATGTTGTTTAGTCTCTAAAACAAAAGTTTTGTTTATGCATCTTTAACGTTGAATTTATAAAAGAATGCAAGATGACATATTTTTATGACAACGAATTTAACGACCTTGTATATGTTTATTTTACATGCTACTTCAGTTTTAGCTACTATAGGAGTTTTCAAGTATTAATACGGAATTCAAAATACTTGATTGCAAATATTTTGCATTTTTACTACCGCTCTTTTGCATGGTTTTTGAAAATATTTTGGTATATATATAAACATAAGGGATATAAGTTTTCGTGTTGTTATCTGAAATTTTAAAAAATTCTTTATTAGATTAAAATTTATATTAAAAATTATATTAGATTAAAATTTAAAAAGTAATACAGCTAGATGTTGGGTTTTTAAAGAATTATATGAACTTTAATGGTTTTCCAACACAATTTCATGTTTGTACATGGCATTAAGAAATCCAACATAAAAATATAAATATCTTGTAGTATGATAAAAAGTGAAAACTTTGAAAATGAAAACGAAGAAATTGCACGCATTTGTGATTTCTTTGTCTGAAATATTTTTTAATGGAGTCAATCTATGTGACGTCACATTCATAGGACAAATATAAATACACATATCACCTAGCACCTAATTACACGTTGTCTTAGGCCAATGATTGGCAAACTACATATACTACCGTCGCAAATTTTAAAACCATAGTATGGAAATTTTATAGCTATTAGAAATACTATATTTATATGGGATTCCGTTCAATTAAACAAAATGCCCACGGAAAGATTATCTTTAATGGGTAAGTAGATCGGATTTATGTCTAGGGGATTTAAGGGTTTTTATTACATTAAATTTGAAATAAAATATTACATAAAGTAAAAGAGGAGACTTCAAGTTAAATACAAAAACATTTATTTAAATACTATAGGGATAATTTACAGGGGGAAAGATATGTACACAGAAAGTTAATGGGATATCTATTAATTTACATGAAGTCATAATTATTAATGAGATAGATTAAGACTGAGGATAGATGTTAATGGTTAAGATAATTACTGTATTAAAGAGCCCTAAAGAAAGTTAGACGGGACATAGTTACCACAGCGGGAAGATCGGGCGACTTAACTGCGCCAAGACTGATCTGACTTATATAACGAAAAAGAGGGAATGAGATAGAATTACGAGCTTGTCTGCTACCTGCGGTGTTCTGCTCTGCTCTGAGCATGCAAGCTAGTTTTGTCGGGAAAAAAGAGGGCTCTGCTAGTGACGTGTCCTGAGCAGATCTCTAGCTCCATCTATTGCCAAAATTAACTAATCTAGCTCTTACAATCTACTTTGCGCAGTGATTAAATTATTCTTTACGGGTAGTATCCTACATTTATAATAAAAAACTATACTTATAGCAAAATATAGCTTTTACAAATGCGGTCGCAGTTTGTTTTATTGTATTAGTATTAAAAACCATTTATAAATGATATTTTTTAGTCCTTATTCAGTCTTATAATAAATTAAATTTTTATAAAACTCAATGCCTTCGCCCACCAAAATTTTTTGTTCGGTTACTCCTAAAAATCTTCGTCCTTTATTGTCTTAGGTTGTCTAATGCCGTCATGTCCCCCCCCCCCCCCTTTCTTTTCTTTAAGGGGTGTCAGCACCCTATATACTGCCGATGTTAAATTGACCATTTTCTTTGTACCTTTTCTCGCAATCTATTATATTGTTTAGCAACGGATTCCGAAACCCTCCGGGCTTTTGCGCATGCGCCGGACGGAGTTATTTTCATCAAAATAGAGGGAAAGTGAAGAATGGAAGATTTTTACATTTTACTGAGCGTGATCTAACAACGAACTCCGGAAATGCGCTCATATGACTTATTGCCTGACACCCCTTTCCGGTGTAAAATCGTCCAAAAGTGCTAGTTTCGGAATTCATTGCTAAACAGTAGATACATGTTTGAAATTTTTATACAGTTTAAGTAGACATTTATATCTATACTGAGGTCAAAATTTTACGTAAATATAGCTAGTTTTTTTTTTTTTTAAATTTTTAACTGAATGACATTATGAATTTTTTTAAAAATGCCGTTTTCTAACATGAGATCAGCACTATTAAGAAATATTTTTGGAATATCAGAAAAAAAAATTTCACACCACTATATACATTTATATGTATAGTATAGGTGATAAAAATTTCAAGAGCATATATAAAGCAGATTTTAAGAAAAATGTACACGCAGTTTCAAAAATGCCATTTTGAGATAATTCAAGTTAAAGGAAAAAATCTTGTGTTACATTAATCTGTTTACATTTTTTTAAAGTTTATTTTAACTTACTTCTAATATGGACACGAGCAAAAGGCTTATATCGTTAGAAAGATCTCGAAATGAAGATTTCAAATGTCTAAAGATTTTTTTTTTTTTAAAAAAATCGAATTTTTGAGATTTTATCGGGTACTGATTCCCCAGTTCAAATTGAATTCATGCAGCGCATTTTTATTGTAACACAAGAGCATAAATTTACTTCGCTATTATTCATACTATTTAGCAGCTATACATTTCACCACTCTGCTGCGGCTATATTTTAGTCACAGAGAAGGAGATTCAGAGGTCTCACTCCGCAATTTGATCAGCGCCCCCACTCGCCAATAAAGAGAACTAGCCACTTCGATACCAACGGAACACCAAGGTCGCCTCCATGTTTGTTGTATTCGATGTCGATCTTCATAAGAACTGGTAAGTTTAATACATGTTTCCTAACTTATATCAAAGTAGATTTAAGTTAATCAAAAATTTGTAACATTTAGTTTCACTTTTATAAATAAAATAACGAAGTTTAGTTTTTTTTTTCATGCTGACGTATTCTGGTTAATTCCTTTGTTGGCCACAGATGGCGTACTGTCTATGTGAAGTGCAATGTTAAAAAAAGTTGCCATTAGGGTCTATGCGAATGAGACCTCTGATTCTTCTTCTCTGTGATTTTAGTATACTTCAGAAGATTCTGAATATAAAACATTTTTTTATTATTGTTTGCTTGAAAAATAAACCTATAACCTCACAGGTTTCTTTCCTTAATTTATAATTTTTTCATGCAGTATATAGTTTCAATTTTAGGAGTTTAGTAGATATTTGAAAAAAATCTTTAAAAGCGATATTTTTTTACTGAGCATAAGATTAAAATGTCAATTAAATTTTCTACGAGTTAAAATTCCTGTGATTTTCTAAGAAGGGACAAAAGACTTTATTTCCTTCGATATTAAATGATTGACTTAGAGTTATGAAATTTTCTGAATTATTTTTAATCCTAAAAGTTAACTATTTTGTACTGAAATTCATTAAAATTTCTCATTTTTCTAAACTAAAATTGTCTTTTACCTATCTGAATAAAATCGAAACAAAAAGTATATACACTAACTTATTTTAGTTTATAACAAGTTATATTTTTTATAAATTCATACAATTTTCTTAAAAAGTGCGACGCATTGTTACTTTCAAAGAAATGTAAATCTAAAATAAGGGATAAATCATTTGTAGATATTATTCTTCTGAACCTATAAATTATTTTTTTTAAATTTAATAAGGCAGATTTTAATTCCCCTTTTTCTCAGATATAAGGATATATTTTGGAGACAAGAAGGTTAAAATGTAAATCCCATTTTTTTTGTTTATACCTTTTAGCTAATTTGAAAGCCACAATTCCCTCAATACGCACATTTTTAGAATTGTATTAAAAATATATGGATTAAATAGAATAAATTAATTAAATAATTTGTATTCGGTTTTATAGTTTGAATTGGTTCATATCTTAATACAGACATTAAAGAAAAAAAATTCCATTTCGAAAATTTATGAAAGCCATCCATTATTCTCATTTAGGATTTCTTGTCAAAATCCCATTTCAAAGATTCAAATACAAAACGAAAGGAAAAAAAAAACTCCATTAAAAAATACATAAATTGTAGTACTCCATATCCCCAAATGAGGGCGCCACAATCGAATTAAAATGGAGATATTAAACTAATGGCGTCCTTTTGCTTCAAACGACTTTTTCATCCTAAAGGGGGAAAAAAAGATAAGAAAATATGAACTGGAAAAGAATTAAGAAGAATAAAGCTTTTTTTCTCCGATGTATGTCGTTATTTTTGAAGTACCTTTTGACTCACGATTTGAAGTTTTTCCGAAGTTACCTTTGGAAGTACAGGTCAAGAAATTCGATCCTTTGCAGAATTTGAAGGATTTTATTTGACGTCGTGGTTGTGTTGAATGGGAACGCTTCGAAAACAGGAACTGGCATTTCTAACAATAAAACATGCTCATTTCTTTTATTTTTCCGAAATTTTTGAAAAGAGAGAATTATTATAGAGGTATATATGGAAGGTTTACTTTTAAAAGCGAATTGAAGTGCTTGATTTCTCTTGTATTCAGCCAAATTGATTGATACATGAGTTACTCTATATGCGTCATTTTGAAAAATATCTGGAAGCAGTTAACATTTTTTGTAAATAAAATATTAATAAAATTGATTTTCTACAACAGTAGAATAATTATTCGAAATGGTGTCATTTGATATCTAAGAAAATTCTGTTCTGAATGAGATTCATTGATTTTATGATTTAATAAAATATTTTGATTGAAGGGAAAATTATTATTCGAAAATTATTTTACAGTAACAGGTTTTTTTCCATTTCCTAAATAATTAAATTTATATTATAAAACTTTTTTCTTTCAGTTTTAATTATCTCATATAAAATGCAATTTATTTTGAATAACTTGTGAGTTACGTTCAATGTTTATGTCTAATTAATTTATTAATTCATATCAAATTTTTTCAAATTTTTATTCTTTTTTTCAAATTTACAAAACAAACAAGATTTAAGTTTTGACTGTATTAATTTATTTTTAAAATTCGATATAATAAAAATGTAGCTAAACATTTTGAACGTAGACGCTTTCAAATAGAGTGGTTTCCTGTCCGTTTTCAGATACGGAAACCGTCCGCGCTTTTGCGCATGCACCAGTCGATTTTGATTTCGCCAAATTAGGGGTGAAATGAAAGATGCAGGAGGAGATGTTTACCTTTTATTCCGAATATTCCATTCAAAAATGATCGCTTTGAATTAAAACAAAACGGTTCTATTCAAAACAAAAATGAATATCAATATCGGAAAAAAACTAAAAGAAAAACTCGCCTAAATGAGAACTCTGGAAAAGAGCTCTTCTTACTCACTGTCTATTACCCCTCTGCAGAATGAATTCGTCCAAAAGTGGTAGTCGCGGCTTTCTAAAACGAAAAATATTTTGTAGCTCATAGAATTGTAAATATTTGTGGTTAATTGTTTTGCAGTAGGCTTTTTTAAAGGTTTAAAAAAGCTATTCATTGTGAAATAATATGTATAAAAGGTAAAATGGAGAATGGATATCCCTAGCGATGTATTGTATAAATCTGAAAAAAAAAATAACAATTTTGAAATAAATCTATTAATTTAGGAGTTTAGTTTGGGAACATATCTCTTGTAATGCTGTCATGCAAATATCACTTCAGAAAAACAGGTAATGTGAAATTTAATAAAAGCTTTTAGAAAACTTCAAAAATCCATTAATACCATACTTTGTATTTTACGTCATTGTAAAAAAGTCGTATATGCTTTAAAAAAAGAAAGAAAGAAAAAAACGAAGTTTATGTAATAATCTCTGACGTAGCAACTATCCTGTTCACAATGATGACGGCAAATAGATATAATTAGCCAATTATAAGGACAGAAAATGCCGTTATAGTAAGAACTAAATCTATCAAATATCACGACAGAAAATGTTATAATTAGAAATGTACCTGGAATTTTTTTTGTTAACTCCTTTTCTAAATTTCATAATGCAATTTTTTTTATAGATTAACTCCCGATTTAGCTATTTCATTAACAGTCACTAATTAAATTTTAAAATACTTGTTTGTTGGTTTCACTTTAAAAACGATTTAAAAAAAAAACTAGCGCAGAATAAGAAACGACTGTTCAAAACAGACTGAACTACCCTCTACCACGTGACTTTCTGACTTTCCGTCAAGACCGGACTTGCTCTTCCAGAGGGCGTTTCGGATTACCTCGAAACTGAAACTAAAACTCTTGATGTGAAACTGAAACTTACGCCATTACTGTGCTCTTCTAATCTTTTGCTCCTAGCTTCGTGTACCTGTGTTAGTTCTGTGTTGTGATTTATGTGTAATTCGGTAAATATATTGCTTTTTCAATTTGAAAGCATGATTCAGCGTGTCTTATTCCGTCGTGCGTGATTCAGTCGAATGGATTGACAAAGTTTATTGCAGATTCTGCGCATGCTCTCCCCGGGTCGACAGAAAAGGTAGGATCTTTTTGATGTTCAATTTGCTTTGAATAAATTCTTACTAATTCTGAATGAAAATAAGATTAATTTCTTGAAAACGACAGTAATTTATAAAAAAAAATGCAATTCGTTTTCCTAAAAGAATTTTCCATTTGAAACTGATGCTTTGATGGAATTTATGGGGGGATCAAATTATTGTTTCAAAAAATATCATTTATGGAGACTGGTGCATATTAATTAATCTCTGTAATTGCAAGACAATTGCAATATATAAAAAATTAGGATTAAAACAAAATCGAATTAATTACTCCCATCAATCTGAATTAAAATCGCATGACTATTACTTCAAACCAACCTACTATTTACATAAAATGTTTTACATTAAGAATGTAAATTACACTGTTTAATAATGCAAATCAATCCTATCACACAATGCATGCAATCAAAACTGCCTTGGGGGGGCCTACATTAACATCCAACAAATTAACCCTCCGAAATCGTTTGGTGTAACGAACTTCCTACTAGCAAACGATTAGTTAGATAGTTACTTTCCGATTAGATAAATATCGCAAACGGAAGGGGGGGTGCAGAGCCTAAATCATAATCCGCAACCCACCAAACGATATTACGCTCAGCTTTCCTGCAAGGGGCAGCATCAACAGGAAAAAGAGGAGATCAGAGTCATCTTATCGTCCGCTAACGCGCGAGTTCATTCCCCGCTCGTTCGGAGCAACCCCTCCTCGTTCTTCTCCTGCCTCCAAGCAGTCTGACTGCCCTTGCTACTCAACCGCCACCCCTCACGCTATCGTTTGGCAGAATGCCAGCCCCTACCTCTCCTTCCTCCCGCTGGATACGTCAGAGCCTTTTAAATTTCGACCTTGCCATGCTGCGAATGTGTGCTTTGAACAACCTTCCTTTCAGTTTCAGATTTACCAACCCTCGGTTGCTTATTTTCTTAACTATAACCGCAAAGAAGGGGGGTGGGAGGGCATAGGTCAGATTTAGAAGGACTATGTTGCACAGGAGGTGTATGTAAGAGAAGAGATAGGTGTTCTAAAAAGTTTTTTTTTTTTTGAAACAGCATTTTTAACCAGTTTTGTTTTGTTCTGCTGCATGCTTTGGAAGTGTGTTCATACCTAAATGGAACTGAAAGTGGTTACATGTAAATGCTTTTTATTTTATTTTATTATTATTATTACAGGTGACTGAGATTTAATCTTTTATCCGCAAAAACTTGGCAATACGAAATCATCAGCAGTAGTTTACATTACATTACACCACCTGCATCCCCGTGTTTAGAGCCATTTGGCTCCTTGCCGGTTTGGATGGATGGATGTGAATTTTATTTTTTAAGAAAAGACAAAAACAAATAACAGGTACAAAAACAAATAATAATGAAAAAGAAACATACTGGAGAGAGCAACATAGAAAAAAAAAAAACAGAGAAAATAGAAAAAAATAAAAATACGTAGAGGGGGAAAAAAGAAGAGTCATCTATACTTATAAAAGGCAATGTTTGTGTGCGTGTGTGTGTGCGTGTGTGTGTGCGTGTGTGTGTGTTTGTCGGCGATGTCCAGACGAATCTATCGCACTTACAGCCATGAAATTTGGTACACAGGTAGTCGTAATGGTGACTGAATGCACCTCGAAGCCGAAATTTTAAATTTTAATCTAGAATTTTTTTTATTTAATGTTTTGTGTTGTTTTGGTTGATTTTTCGCACTAATTTCTCAATAGAATAGTTACGAATAAGTTTACGATAAAAATATATACACCATCGGAAAGAGCATGCGATTTCCGTTCTAATGAAGTTAGTTTTGAATTTCTAACGTAATTTACTGAATTTTGAGAATTTTTTTAAAAATTGTCACTTTCTCCTTATATTTTTAACTGTCAATGTTTTTTTCCCTCGCATCCAACGTTCTAATAAACCTATGATTTTCAGTTTTTTTATGGTAACAACAGAGGTATTTATCTCTCATTTAAAACAAGAACGGTTAAAATATCTTTGTCCGTTCGTTTTTAATAATTTTTTTTCTTAAAGGGTTAAAAAAATTCTTTTCGAATGAAGTTCTTTCTCCGGAACGATGAGTTTCTCCCTGGCTACGGCTAGCGCCATCTGTTGGAATTATTCTCTCCTCAATTTTTAGCATGTTTTGCTAGGAATAATTCGAAATCATTTCGTTGGACGCAAGGGTTTAGTCGTAAATTAAGCAGTGCTGGAAGATTCTGACATGGGTGATAAGTTGGCTTTGAACTTCTAACGTAATTCGCTGAATTATGAGAGAATTTTTTTCGTGATGATCTAAAAGAGTTTCTTTACCTTCTGCGTAAAATGTGCCATAGCTTTTCACGCAAGCTCCAGGGGGGTGACGAAGGGGGTACTGTCGTGACCTTGAAACGTCACGGTACTGTGGTTTGAGACTGTATTGCATCAGCATAACTTAGATACACCATTGCTGTATATTAAAGATTTTCACGTTGCAATTTTTTTTTTATTATTGTTTTGGAATAACGTACTCTGTACTGCTTTTCTACATGTCATTATCGCGGGAAAATCAATGTGTATCTTTTGTTTTGATTTTGTTTCAAAACTTTTTCGTGTTATTGTGGGCGATTTTTTTTTCATGTTTTTGAAGTCCTGATTCCACGGGCAACGCCGTGCGCGTTCTGCTAGTATAGCAATAAGAGTCAGCAAAAGTTTAAAGAGTTTTATTTATTTGTGATGTTTTTATAATCCATCCTAAAAGCAAAATTAAAAGATCTTTTTACATCCTTTATTGTTGATGACATTTAAGGAAATTTATGATAAGAATTTTAGGATAAGATTTTAAAATCTGTGACAAAAATTTTTAGTTTTGATGAGGAAGAGTTTTTTTTTTTAACTTTTAGGAAGTAAAAAGCGAAATGGTAACTTTTGCCCTTGTTTTAAAGAGTTTTATCTGCAATAGAACAAGGTATGGAAGGGGGAGGGATCTGTGTCACTAGCATCATTTTTGGAAATTAAAATCAGTGGAACAATTGGTGAAGTGATCACAAATTTAAATATTTACAGTTATCGTGTTCTTTTTTATCTCATTTAATGAACTTTTATTTAAATTAATTTGTTTCGTGTTTATAAAGTTGAAAATTTGTAATCGATTTTTTTTTTTTTTTCATTTTCTGATGGCCTAGAGTTTGTGTTTACAAATTTAAAGGTTTACAGTTACCGTGTTCTTTTTTAGCACTTTTTTTGAGTCAAATGATCTGATGGAAAGCATTTCCAATTTATTTCGATTTCCAATATTTTTTGTGATGATTTCAAATAATACAAAGAATTATTTTAGTCAAAATTTTTAAAAAGAATTAAAATTTATTTATTCCATTATTTCCTCGATTGCAAATAAATAATTTTTATTCATTTTTACCTATATAAAACTTAAGATGTATGTAAAATTAAAAATCTTTTGCTCGAAGTCTTTACAATCGTTTGGTTTTATTTAACGCATTGTCATTTCGACTGAGTTCATCTCTTAGCTTGAATTTTAAAGAAGAAAGAATTACGTCGAATACATTTTTCTTTTGTTTCTGGATTGGATTATTTTTCTTCTTATGCTTTTTGATTTGTATCATTAAAATAGTAGGAGAACTCAGTAAGTCTATTACGTTTTTCTAATTTCTTGTTTCGTACAACATTTGTTAGATTCTTACATTTCATTTTGCCGCTATTTTGTTCTATTGTAATTTCCAAACCAGCAGTGTTTCAATGCACAAGTGACATTGCTAGGTTCCCTATTTCATTCAAACAGCTTTTATCACGAATTTAGATTCGAATTTTGCAAATATTTTTAAATTGGTCTTTATTCTTAAATTGTCAACTATTGTTAAATCTTAAAAATTTGTCTTAATTTATAAACTGTTAACTATTGTAATTATTGTTAAATTTTTAAAAAATCGTCTTTTTTCTTAAATTGTCAACTATTATAACTGTTGTTAAATCTTAAAAAATTGTTTAATTCATAAATTGTCACATAAAATAAAAATTTGTGCTACTTTTCCTCTGAAAATCTAGTTTTCCCTAATTTCCCATAGAGTTAAGATGTGTACCTGGCTTTACCCCATTAGTGGGGTAAAACTGGGTGATTTGAATTTTTTTTTTTTTATAAAAAATTTGTTAGTAAAAAAAGTAATGAATCTATGACTTTTCCTGAAAGATATATTGTTCTTTGATAAATAATGAATATTTTAGTAAAATTTGACAAGCTCTATCTCCAACAGGCATTCGAGTTCTAGGTAGTTCGAGTCTTTTACCCCACTTTCCCTTATACCTTTCAATTACTCAATTCACTAACAAAGATCCCACTATAGGGACTCCCCTTTGCCTTTCCGGCCTTTTATTGTATTGTAACAAAAAAAAATCCAAACTATAAATATACAAATAACAAACAATAAAACTATCCAAAAATTATTTATTGTTTTGTAATAAAAAAAATCCAAACTATAAATATACAAATAACAAACAGTAGAATTATCCAAAAATTATTTATTGTTTTGTAATAAAAAAATCCAAACTGTAAATATACAAATAACAAACATTAAAAATATCCAAAAATTATTTATTGTTTTGTAGCAAAAAAATTGAAACTATAAATATACAAATAACAAACAATAGAATTATCCAAAAATTATTTATTGTATTGTACTAAAAAAATCCAAACTATAAATATACAAATAACAAACAATAAAAATATCTAAAAATTATTTATTGTTTGGTAATAAAAAAAATCTAAACTATAAATATGCAAATAAACAATAAAAATATCCAAAAATTATTTATTTTTTGTAATAAAAAAAATCCAAACTATAACTATACTAATAACAAACAATAGAATTATCCAAAAATTATTTATTGTTTTGTAATAAAAAATCCAAACTATAAATATACAAATAACAAATATTAGAATTATCCAAAAATTATTTATTGTTTTGTAATAAAAAAATCCAAACCGTAAATATACAAATAACAAACAATAAAAATATCAAAAATTATTTATTGTATTGTAACAAAAAAAATCCAAATATACAAATAATAAACAATAAAAATATCCAAATATTATTTATTGTTTTATAATAATAATAAAAAAAATTGTATTACCAAATTTTCTATTTTTTTCCCCACCAAATAATTTTTTGGGCAAAAAAATATTAGAATTTATTTTTTACTAAAAATAAATTCCAATATTGTATTTACCAAAAAAAAAAGATAAATAATTTTTATTTATGTATTTTAAATATCCCAAACTGGTGCCAAACCATGTTGCAGTTTCAGGTACGGGAACATTTGTGGTGTCAAAGTTCAAAAGTGCCCCAAAGTGAAAATGGAAAAGAATTACACTTAAACTGAATTTAACAGGTTGTGCACAAAGACTTAATATGACAGCATGAAAATGAGTTAAACACTAATTTTGTTACTAGTTAAACCGGTTTTTCGGTGATGACTAGTTTTTATAAGCACAACAAGCTTATAATTTATCCTTCAACAACGATTTAGGGGGAGGGGGGGACATTGCTGAGATAAGAATGTTACCGAAATGATATAAAAAGTAAGGGGGTAAAAAAACTTCTGAAAAGTGGCATAGCGAGGAAGAAATAATATGTTTTCCCACCCTAGACATATTTGGCTGACAAATCAAGTCATAATAAATTCGATAAAAATAGCTCTTAAAATAAACTTTTGTTAATGTTCTAAAAAATAAAATCATTATTTTTTTAATTATTTTCTGTTGAATATATAATTCATACCATGCTTTTCCGTTAGGTATAATGTGTATGTTAACTGCTGCTGTAACTGTGCATGTGCTTAATATTTGAATTTAAGTAGCACGGATTTAGTTCATTGGTTTTCCTTTTTCGTAGCTGTATATATTTTGATTTTGTTGTTAAATAAATTATCTAAATTACTTCGAATCTCTACTTCTCAAATGTAAATCATAATCTCGAGTTTTTCAATATTTCAGCTATTAATTTATATTTCATTTTTATAAATATTACAGATTCTTGAAATCAATTTTCATCTCCATGTGGCGTCATGTGAATGGAATCAAAATTTATTTAAATTTATTTGATAATCAATTACTGAGAATTAAGTTCTAAAAATATTAAAATAGTGTATTGTCATCGATAATACATTAGTATACAAAATTTCAAAACTCTAGCACAGGGGTTCTCAACCTTTTTCCTTTGCTTACCCCTTGATTAGTCTTTTTATTTTCGCGTTCCCCCTATTGTTATATCCCCCCCATTAACCATTCGTCTATGCAAAGAAGCTTTTTATCAATAATGTTAAAGAGTTAAGAAGTCATATTAAGAGTCAAATGACTCGAATTAATAACATTTGCTGGACTTATTTTTAATTTTACATTTTATTACATTTTTACAATAGTATTAGTTTAACGCCAACGCCCAATGGAATCAGCATTATAATAATTTCGCATTAACTTATAAGGATGGTTAAAAATTACAATCTGTAATAGTGAACTTTTGAAGTGGTATAGTTATTAAATAGCAAGTATTAACTAGGGGAAACAAAATTCTATACATTTTTGAATCCCTTATGTTTTTCTGTTTCCGCCATTACCAACTTTGATTTCGAGGACCCCCAACTAGTCCTTTACGTACCCCCAGTGGTACGCGTACCACAGGTTGGGAAAATCTGCTCTAGCACATCAGAAAGTCGTGAAAAATCGATTACGGAATTACCCAAGTGGTACGCGTACCACAGGTTGGGAACATCTGCTCTAGCACATCAGAAAGTCGTGTAAAAATCGATTACGTAATTAACCCAGTGGTACGCGTACCACAGGTTCGGAACCTCTGTTCTAGCACATCAGAAAGACGTGAAAAATCGATTACGAATTATTCCCAGTGGTACGCGTACCACAGGTTGGGAACATCTGCTCTAGCACATCAGAAAGTCGTGAAAAACCGATTACGAAATAGCCCCAGTGGTACGCGTACCACAGGTTGGGAACCTCTGCTCTAGCACATCAGAAAGTCGTGAAAAACCGATTACGAAATAGCCCCAGTGGTACGCGTACCACAGGTTGGGAACCTCTGCTCTAGTACATCAGAAAGTCGTGAAAAACCGATTACGAAATTCCATCTCTACAAGGAAGAAACACGTTATTAGCAGTTGTTAGTAAATTATTGTAAGTTGCACTGTAGAAAGAAAACATTATCACCCCATCCTCCCCCTAAAAAAACCCGTTCTGGTTTGCCCCAAAGAATCTTCACTACTGGTGTAGCACGGAATCTTCTAGAATTGAATGCCAGCTCAGATGTCGTCCACACCATCTGAACATTTTTCAAAATCACGAGGTTCATCACGCAAGCGTAGCCCTGATATTGCTTCAAAATGGGAAGGCAATATAACTAAGCTAAACCAATACATTGAAAATAAACAAATAATTATGTTACGTTATATATAAGATTTTAAAGAAGCATTTTGAATGGAAATGGCTTTTTGAATTATTTCACCTTATTTATGTAGAAGTAGTTTATTCGAGTACTTGCAGTCAATTCCGAAATTAATGAGTGCGACTTGACTTGGGTTGGAACTCATGGTTTAACTCTTTAGCGTCTATTGGTTTCCCAATGAAACCACACATTGAGCATTTTTTTACTGCGCATGAGCGAAACGTAGCGTAATTTTTCTTACATAACTCAAGAGCCAGAAATATATGCCAACTTATATAAAAATTCCAGTTCAATACCGTTGGTATTCACTAAGATATCGGCATTGCAAGAACTAAATTGCTTTCGATCTCTAAGAGAAACAAAATGATGAGGGTTCTTGCACAAACTGATATATTTTTTTAAAATTGAATCTTCGAAAGTTATATTGAATTTTTGAAGGTTTAATATCCTGAATACTCACGTATACTTATAAATTAATTTCATGATTTAAATTGTATTTCGATGATAACTTATTCGGAGGAAAAATAGCCCGTTACTGTACATTGACTTCACTGTGAAACCACAAATTTCTTGAAAATAAAAAAAAAAATGCTAATTTTTTTTCCTTTACACATTTACGATCCGTTACATGTCTAATACCCATTTTTTGAAATAATTAAAGTTTGTAATTTTCAAAACGAAACATGTAGTGAACTTGAAAGGGTTAAAATGCACGTGTAGTGAACTTNAAAGGGTTAAAATGCACGTGTAGTGAACTTGAAAGGGTTAAAGTACACGTGTTGTGAACTTGAAAGGGGTAAGAAGCCCTATTAATAGATTTATGTGGAAAGCATTAAATTCAATAGTTTCATATATTAATAAACAGGTTTATATAGTAACTTTTATATAGTAGATTTTTAGATTAGTTTTATATAGTAGATTTTTAAAACGAAATAAATTTAATAAAAGCAATTTTTAAAAACAAACTTTTGTTAGTGTATTAAAAACAAGAATGTTTTTATTTTAATTAATTTTTACTTTTTAGACTTTAATTTATAAATCTTTATTATATAATAAAATCTAGAAATAAATTTTTCTCAAATTCTCTATGAAGTCGCGACATAAGCATGGAATCAGATGTTAATTAATTTAATCGGTTATTCGATAATTGAAATGTGAAAATATTAAAATAGTGTATTATCACCGAAAACACGCAAATTTCCAAAACGCTAGCAGATAATAAATTGAGTGAAGTGTTGATAAGAAAACTCCTTCTTTAGGAACATAATACTAGTCGAGTTAAACAAAAGTGTGTAAAGTGTGCATTAAAGCACTTTAAAAAAAAAACTTTACTATTTATTATTTGATATCATTTTTACCAAAGCACGATTCGTTTCAACAGACTTAATGATTTTATGAATGCGAAATCTCTACTAATAATAAACGAGAATGTGTGTGTGTGTCCGTGTGTGTATTGGCGCTCTACAGGGCAGACCGCTAGACTTAGAGCTACGAAATTTTGCACGAACATTCTTTGAAAGGTGGGAATGTGCACCTTTGAGCCTTTTTCTGAAATTTTAATTAGAATTTTAATTAATTAAAAAATAAGCAAACTTTTGGTGTTTTTCCTTAATAACTTCCGAAAATATTACAGCGCCAAAATCGTTTTTACGATATCTCAAAGAGCAAAAAATTACCTTTTCAATGATATCAATTAAGTTGTCGTACAATTTTTTCTCTAATTTTAATAACCTTTTAAAAAGATATTTTGGCATAATTTACAATAATACTTTTCATTGTTGAAACGCAATTCAACCGTTTTCATTGTTTAAATAAATATTTATTTTCATGTTTCTTTTTCACTGTTGAAAGCTAAGGTAATATCTTAAGGTTTAATGATATGTTTTAATCAGCATAATTGCATGCAGCTAATATGCTGCTGGACGTAAAATGTGCCTCGTTATTTTAAAGTTAAAATCAAATGCATCTTTTGCAAGAGGAATAAGAGAGTGAAATTGATGCCGACAACGGGCAATTGTATGCTATATGACACAGACAGTTACTCAACTCCATTAGGAACGTTCATGCAGACAACGAACATAATAGGTACAAAGCTATTGAAAGAACATGGGTTAAATATCTATTAAAATTTGAAATTTAAAATTACTTGTTAAGAGAACCATGAATAATAATTTATCCATAAGAGATTCAGTTGAAATTATATTCCAGGCGAACAAGCTGGTCGCAGAAGGCGGCTAGTAGTCAATAAATTGGACTGCTGTTAAACCTCATTTTATAACTACAAATTCAGAGGAATCAGTACTTCGTTTTTTGGTCATTCAATCGCACGTTATTCTATTGAGGGTCTTAATAAAGTGATACCGTTCTAACTTATGATGATACTTAATTTATAATTAACGAGTCTTTCAGACAATTATAAGATGGTCAATTATGAAATGGTCATTATAACTGTCATCGTTGCAACAGACGAATAAGAAAATGGACTGTACTTCATGTATTATTCGTTATATCAAGTTTCGCTGCATCGGATCTAATAAACAAATCTCTTGATTGTATTTTATATTAATAACTTTCTACTTTATCTTTGAGTATCATCTGTAAGAAAGTTATAACAGTTATTGTTGCTACAAACGCGAAAAAAAAAGTGACTGTATCTCCTTTTTAATTCGCTATATAGCATGCCGCTATATCGGATATAATAATCAAATCCCGCGATGATACATTATATTAATAACTTTCTGCATTATCTTTGAATGGAGACTATAATTATAACAATTTCGTTGCAACGACCTCGAAAAAAAGGACTGCATCTCGTTTATCAGCAGTTATATCGCGTTTCGCTATATCGGATAATCAAATTCATTGATTATTTGATGTATGGATAACTTTCACCATAAATCAGTATGCTATTTTTTTACCGCCAAAAGAATACTACTAGTTAGTTTCAGTTTCGTTTTGCTAGTCAAGAGACACAATTCCGATTAACTCACCATCGATTGATGACTTCATACCCTATCCCTTCCACACTCATCCCCCGACCCCCCTCACACACCTGAATCCCGACGGAATCACCCCCACCGTCAACTAGCGACACACAACGGAGCAAATTCTCACTGCAGCGGCGGAGGCGACATTGAAAAACCTAATGGAAAAGTCCCTTTCCTCTCTCCCTGCCAGCAGTAGGATCGTCCACACAGCTTCCGCCTGTGACGTCACACGCCGGTTGAGTAAGTCCTCTCCCTAGCGCGCATTTGCTCTGCTAGAGATCAGATGGACGCGAAACACCGTCGCGGGTGCAGCTCCTGGAACACCTCTGGCACCCGGTTGGACTTGGGACTCCCCCTATACGGTATATATCCAACAGCATCCACTGATTTTCCATCAGTGTGAATTTGCGTCTTGTAGTAGCAAGATGTGTCGCCTGTAGTAGTTAGTAACTGCTGCTAGATGCTGTGGTGTTGCCAGTTTGAATTAATGAAATTAGTTAGTGTTGAATGTGGAACTTGAAGAGTGTGTTAGTAGTTGCTGCAAATTGTTCTTCGGACCACAGCGGCGATTGCTGTCCCTGTGGTTGGCCAAAACTGTGATTCTTCGACTAGTTTTACTCTGCGATGCTAAGATATTTAACGCACAAACTTCGCACACAGTCACTAAATGAAAGCGAAACGTACCATGTCAAGGTAAGTGTTTGTTTTTATTCATTTCCTGACCGTGATTAGGACTTCACTTTTTGCTAGGATAGACTGAGGATTTTTTAAAATCTAAAATGCAAGCGATAAACTTTGTTAGGATTTATTTACACAAAAAAAACAAACGTTAAAACTGATTTTTAAATTTATTTTATTAATTAGTTGTTTCACAACGCGCTAAAAAGGGTGAAATTATATAGAACACGGTGATTTTCAATAAGTTTCTCTTCAACATTTTGGGAACAATTATCTGAACATTTTTTCATATCTGGAAAGCTCCTTTATTATAATTAGAATCAATTTATTGCTTTATTGTGTGCTACAAAATGCGGTTTTCGTTTTTTAAAGTTTTTATTAGTCGAGTAAAAATGTAGAATCGTAGAAAGTGAATTAAATTTATATACGAACTAATGTTCCTGGCATACAAGTTACAGCTTTTTATCTGAGCGCGTATCTTTTTCGATGTTATTAATTTGCTGGTCTGGTTGCAAGATTTTCGATTAAATCAAGATTTCGAATTATTCAGGAAATCGCTACGTTTTCTGAAAAACGTGCGATTATAATTAACATGCTTTTCGCGGCTTGTTTATACAGGATTTCGGAGAGTAAATGGAATTTTTCAATTTTGGAACATATCCGAATTCAATTTGTAAATAATATTTCATTTATATCAGAGGTCTCTGGGAGTGAGAATTTCTTCAGTTATTGCAGTCGTTTGTTATATGGTTTTTATAAAAATATTCTGCCAGAGTGAATTCTTCGAATGTTTTATTTCGATGCTAGAAGTTTAATTAGTAATGGATTTTCACAATCGATTTATTTTATTTTTTTTTATAAAAATCGGCTGCCACTTAATTGTTCTGAAAGAACAAATTTGAATTTTGGAGTCTAACTTCAAAAGCATGAGGAAGAAGGAATCTGGATTTCTGGATAATTTTTATATCTGGTAAAAATACGGAAAATAGTTTTCTTCTATCTTATTTGCATATTTAAAAGGGTAGTTATTCACAAACTAGAATTGGAAGTTTCGATCAATTGGAACATTTTGAGGATTTAATGTTTCGGCCGTTTTGGGCGCAGGTATCGATTTATTGAGTTTCTGATGTCTTGACTGCTGTAAATCTGTCGATAAACTCTTTTATTCTTCGTCTCGTATCGTTCGAAATCGTTGGTTAAATGGCGAGCATAAGCGATGACATCTATCAAGAGCGTTATCGTCTGCCTTTTCTTAATGATGGAAGTGAAACGAATTAGGTTACGATTGCCTCCACAGCAAGAGGAAATTGAATGTTGCTGAATACTTTGTTTCTTCTCGTGTTTCAAAGTCGTTAATACCTGTCGCGCAAATCTCATTCATTGTTCCTTTTCATGGAGCAAATCATTAAAAAACGAATATACTTTTCGTTTTGTTATTTTTAACGGAATTTTATAGTTCCAAAATCATTTGTTTCCACTGTCGTCGATGAGATTTCGGTGAAATCAGTGGTAACTGGATTATAACTTTTCCGTCTTATGTCAAATAAGGAAAACTTCGAAGGTCTTCAATTTTTTTGTCATGAAGACCTTGTGATTTAATTGCGTTAGCTGCATAATTAATTAAGCATCATTTGCTTCTTTTGGATCTTGTTATATCCGTATGTGGTTATTTCCATGTTTTAATAAATCTACTATTCTTAACCATTACCATCATCGTATTTTTTTAAATGTGCATTTCAATTTTCTTTCTACTTAAAGAAATGTAACACGTGCAAGTTATTCCATATTCAGAACTACGCGTACATAGTTATTAACGTGATTAATTACTTTCTGTGAAATTAGTTTTAATGAAAACAGAATATATATTGAAATTCACCGTGCTTAGATTTGCCATTTGGTAATCTAGTCGGATGAATAAGTTTTATGCATTATTTTCACCTTGGAACTTTTGAATATTTATATAGATAATTTCGAATTTTCAATTTGGTTTCGCCAGCGTTTTTTCTTACTGGTATTGATTTCACGTCAACTTTTGGGCCATGAACTGCATTTTCTTGAGATATATATTTGGTTGCGGCATATTGAAAGCGGAAGAATTTATATTTCTCCTGCATTTTGGAAAATACCTATTTTCGTTCTCTTCGTAATAACGAATTTAAAGTTCTAATTAATAACAATATTTTATTATCATTTGGGACAATTCTACGGCATTTGAATGTACATTTGCGTTGTCTTGATTTTGTAGAGAATTCGACTACCAAAACCTTTGATTAAATTATATTTAATTTTGTGTTTCATTTCGTGTTACAAATTATTTTAAAACTTGCTTCAGAGTCATTTTTATCAAGCTTTCTAAATTTTTTCAACTCCAAGGTTGCCATTTTATTATTTGCAGTAATTGAAGCGTCTTTCTTTCTTTGAGAATTACTTACTATTTAAATAGAATATCTAAAGTAGTTGATTTTTTAAAAATTTTCAGCGGAAACTAACGTGAAATAATATTTTATACCCTGCCGAACGAGCTTTTAGAAAAATTTTATTTTTGCAGTTATGCGTATTCATAAGTTTCTGCCTTAAATGCAATAAAAATTGAATTTGCGATAATTTTATTGATAAAACTTCTGGGTTATACATTTTTTTGTAAACCTTGCATCTTTTATTGACCTAGAAAAATTCTCAAATGGGGAATCTGGAATCTTTTCTGATCGAAAAGTATTGAAACAAAATCTCTCAAAAGCACAAATTGTAATGAGTATAAAATTCGCGGCGTACCAGCTCTGACGCGGGCCGCTTTCAAACTACGACATTGACTAATCCTGCATAAAAATAGCTTTACATTAAATTCATTGGATATAAATTTATATAAATAGCAATCTTCGATGTCCAAGAAGCCTACTTGTTAGCCAAACAAGTTTTAAACTTAGTTTTTCGTGGAACTGACTTGACTAGATAATCGGCCAGGCATGGATGTTTTGTTATGTCCTAATGTCTTTTGCAGGGGAGCGTAACGGCTATGCTGCCATGATGTCAATTTAACTGATTCAACCTTTCGCAATGATAATTGCATTACTAACTGATGTGTTTATGTTGTCAAACCATCGTTACGGATTCTAAACCGTATTCTGTAGTGAGAATTGATATGACAGGAAAGGACATTCGTGATGATAGTAATACTTGTCTCGTAATAAGAAAACAATTGGACTACGGGCTATGGATGTAGAACTTACGGAGTTCCAATTGATTATGCAAATCTTGCCCATCAACTATAGTGAATTTTAATTTAGGTAGGAATTTTTGGTGGGTACTTGATTTAGAAATGAAAAATTTGTACAGTAAAGCACAATTTATAGGTTTCTCATTTATCCGTCGTTTCATCACAGTCCCTATTCAGTCGTAACCATTGTAATGATCAATTACTTCGTTTTCAGACGCAAAATTCGATTATGCGACGTTTCCCTACTTTCTAAAACTTACAAATTCTCTGCTTCGATAATTTTTCCTTTCTTATGAAAGGATAAACTTTTCCTAGAAAGGAGGGGTGTTAACATCCTTTTCCTCCCTGCTATTTTCAGATAAGGGTCTACCTCAGAGGTTCCCAACCTGTGGTACGCGTACCCCTGGGGGTACTCGCAATTGTTCTATGTAATGGAGGAGGACACAAAACAAGAATATTCTAGAATTCCGTTTTCCCAAGTTTGGATCGAAAATGAAAGAAAAAAAATTGTACGAGTCCTCGAAAGCCTAAGGAAAAGGAAGAAGCTGATTAATATCTCATAAATTGAGGCATTGCCTAGCTCTCATCATAAGTTAATGTGAAATTATTTCAATGTTATTTTCATTTGTTTTGACGTTGAACTAATGCCATTTTAAAAAATGGAATAAAGTGTGACGTCAAAAATCAATCCTACAATTTTAATGAAGTTCATTTGTCGTTTGTCTCTTAAGGTCTTGTCGTTATTAATGAAAATCTTTTTGTGCTGAGGGATGGTTTGGAGGGGCTATAACAGAAGGGGGTACTCAAAAGTAAAAAAGATTAATTAGGGGGTACGCGGATGAAAAAGTTTGGGAATCTCTGTCCGAAGCCCTTAACATTATTGATCAAAACTTCTTTGCATAAACGCAGTGGCGAATCCAGGATTCGGATTGGGGGGGGGGCTGAGGTCATAAAAATTATGTATCGTAGTGACGGATGTCAAACCACATGGCTTATGTAAACCAAAACACTTGAACTTTACAGACTTTCCTCACCTGACAATAAGAATCATAAAGAACACTACAATACTTTCGATAATTTAATAAAAAATACAATGAAATTAACTAGCCAAGAAGTGTTTTGTGTCAACGCTGCATGTACAATTGGAATTACTAGAAAAGTAGGGAAATTTTCAAGCCAGAAAGCAATGTTGTCACGATTTTATTATTTTTTAATGAAAATTAAGAACAAACAGTTGTTAGTGATTTGAAATAAAATCAATAATTTTGGTTTAGCTCTTGGGGAGGGGCTTCAGCCCGATACCCCCGGAATCGCCACTGTGTTATATCGTTTAAGATCTGAAATGTATGATTAGTATTCGAGATATGCAAAAAAGATGAGATTTTCCTCGCTTTTATGATAAATGTTTAATTTTAAAATTTTATTATTCTTTTGAATACTGTGCAGTAAATATATTTGTACTATCTTAAACTTTTAAATGAATTTGGATTAGTGACATTAAATTTATAATAATCAAGGTTGTTAATTGAAATTTCAATTATACGTCGTTTTATGTGTCCCTTGAAAGTATGAACAGTGTTTTCCTGCGTTTATTGTACTTCTATGTAGAGCATTTCCGCAGTTTTGGTGATTATTTAAAAGACGCCGGAAAGATAAAAACGGCTGTGTGTGTAAAATTGTTCAAAATTCGACTGATAATTTTTTTTAAATAACACGATTTAAGTGAAAGGAGAAATGTCTTTGCTACGTTGCCAAGAAAGATTTTGGAATGCAAATAGTGCTAAATATGAACGGCTAAAAATTATCGCATCGCGCTATAAATTACTACGGAAGCATTTTCGCACGTGTTTAGGTATTTGTACAATTTTATCTTATTTTCGTAGTTTTGAAGTGTTGAATTATGTCTAGAACAGTTGATCTCGGAAGTAAATTTTATTTAAAAATTTTAACTCTCAGCATTTCAGAGAAAGTTGTTGCGGTCGCCATCCTAGTATATACGTACATTGGATAATAAAATAGCGTTAACTCAAAGAATTACAATTCTTACTATTTCAGTAAATCAGAATCTAAAACACTTCTGAAATAACAAATCTTCATATTTTCTTTTTTATTTGAATTGGAAGAAAATCGTATCTTTATTGAATTTATGTCGCTGCTTATAGTATACATTTAAAAATTAGCGATGAAGATATTTTGTAATGCAGGCAATTTTTTTCATTACTTATTTTCTTCACATTGCCATTAGAAATGTCTTAACTTTGAATATTTTTTGCTTTTATTTTAGTGAACGAGCACTTAGTTTTGACAGATATACGTTCTGTCCAAATTTGCAAATGCTTTGACAAGTGTATTCCGCAATTCCAGAATTTTCTCCCAAGTTTTGTTTGAACATTGCATTTTTATATGTTTAACCCTTTTCAATTTAAAATAATATTAGTTTCTCTTGTTTATTAAAGTCGTTAGATTGGTTTTATTTTTATGAAAATTGGCGTGAGAAATACCTAAACATAGATACCAGTGCTTTTCTGCATGAAATATTTTCAAATGAATAACGAAACGTTTTCGACTCGAAAAGTCTTATATGAAGCATAAAGGATTATTTGTGTTATTTTTAATATGCATTCGTTTCACTTGCAAGCCTTTTAATTGTGCAAAATTTAAAATTTTACTCTCGTATTTCTGAAGTGACGTCATTTTATGTTGTTCAGTGGTTATCACTTCCTCAATTGAGACGCATCAACTTGTGAAGTCTCGTTGGATTAATTGTGCATTTTATATATATATCATAATCGTTAATATTCAAATGTTGAAAAATTTGCTCGAAGTAAGAAGCGGTATTCAGACGATTTTGATCATAAATGCGTCGAAAAGTGCCAAAAGATTTCATAACCAATTTTCAGCGAAAATTCGGTTTATCTTTCTTGTGAGGATCTTTTTGAATCTTATTTTTTCTAAAGCGGGGGATACAAATTTATACAAATATTTTCAATAATTGAAATACATATATCTTCTGACCTATAAAACTTAATCGGTGTATTCGTTGTTAAAATCATCAGTATTTTATGTAGAATCGAGATGCATTTAAAGTTTATTCGCTGTAAAATAATTTGAATCTAAAACCATTTAGGAAATCGAACGAATCTAACTGTATTCAGTGTTTAATTGCTGTAAAATAATTTGGTTAAAGTGTTCTAATATGTTTTATTATTCATCAATATTGGGAATTATGGTTAAAAATCGTTTGTTGCAAAATGGTTGCTATTATTTATAGCTTTATAAGTTATTATAACGTTCGGAATCATTAATTTCCTAGCTATGTATTAGATATTTCATTTTTGTCGTTTGTGGACTGATACTAATTTCATAAAAGTAATCTAATGAAAAGTAATCTAGTGAAACTTCTTTTTAATACTTCTTTGTCGTTAGGATGCCGCGTCGTTTTGCCTTGAACCCGATTCAT